>LDAU01000104.1:58097-327919 GCA_001447515.1 Pseudocohnilembus persalinus
TACCCCTACATCGACCCCCAATCCTGGCCAAATTCGATAAAGCGGATAGTGGAGTCAAGTCTGACCCGTTACAACCACTACCTGTCCTCAAACATAATAATTCCTTAGGAAATTCCTCGTTACAAGAAAAACTGGATCCTAAAATCGCTCAACCTAATTTCCTCCGAACTATTCCGAAACGTATAAATTTTTCAACTAACTTTCCAAGAAGTTCTAGAAAGTTTCAAAATCGCGATGAAAAAGGCCATGTTGGACTACGTGCTGCTATGTCCCATGGAGCGGGCCCGACTGCACATAGAACTGCTGCCGAGGCCGGTTTTGTGCAGTTCTTAGCGGATTGCGCGGGAGGGCGGCTTCAACGTTAAGCTTTTTAGCAGCTGGCACTAGTTTGTGAATGAAGGGAGGGAGTTTTGCAGAGCAAATTTGGTGCAGATGAACGTTATTAACAGCAGTTTGTAGGACTGGTTTTACGAGTTTTCCGAATTTAGACTGCTCGAAACTAGCGCTGTTGAGAGGATGAAGGTTTTGAATACGACTTTAAATGTTTTTGAGTTCTTTTAGCTGCAGGAATTGTATAGAATTAATACCATTTCTTTGCTTAAACATGTTTGGCATAGAGGAGCGATTTTAATTATAAAAAAGTTTAAACTTTTGAAAAGACCGGGGCTGAAAAAGGCAGGGTAGTGGACCTTTTTAGGATATCAAAATAAATCTTTTTAAGATTCTAAATAATATCACGATGAAGAGAAAGAACATTTAAGATGCCAAATGGAATAAGACTCTATGTACGAAGATAATGCAAGTTAATAGTTTTTACAAAGTTCAAATTAAACTTATCGACAGCAATAAAATAGACTTTCCAATTTACAAGAGAATTAGAATGAAAATAGCTATGATACTTATTCTGAAAACGAAATTGAAACCCCGAGGTCCCTCTAATATTTAGAAGAAGTGCTAGAATTTTAAAACGAAGAAGAAGAAAGAAAGGTTAGAAAATTAATTTTTTTAATAAAATAATAAAATGTTTATATTTTATTATTATTATTTTTCAAATTTTTAATAAAATTTATATAAATTTAGCTCAATGCAAACGAAATTTTTATCGAGATGGTTAAATACTATATGGAATTTGACAATTTAAATGAAGAATTTGACCATTGTGTGGATTTGAGCTACGATTAATTGCCCGATATAAGAGAGGCCCCTGCTTATAAAACGTTAGCGTAAATTGCAGGCGAAAATGAAAAAATTTGGAAAGAAGAAAATGGATGGAAACTTTACACCAAAGAGTATCGATAAAAAATATTGGAAAATGTTTCTTTTTAAATGTCATTGTAGCTCAGACATACTGTAGAACAATCCGTTAATATGTTATATGAACTTATAATGAAAGTGCCAACTCTTAGTTAATGGCTAGGTACTACAAAAAAATACATTTTTTTTAAACAAAAATTCATAATAAAAGTTAATAAACAAAATTTAATAATTAATTATATTAATTTTTAATTTTTTAGAATAAAATTAGTCAGAAGATAGTTTTGTGCAAGAACAAAGCAGTGAAGCAAACTTAGACATTAAATTACAGTCTTCTTAGGTGAAAATTTCGTAGATTTCGAGTCAAAAACAGTCGCGAAAACCCTCGACCCAAATGCTACTTTCCTCCAAAGAACAATTTAACCCAATGTATAACACATCTAGTAATTTAAATTAAAACCCTAATTTGTCACAATTGCACAAAAAATCGATTTTAGGCATAGATTAGTCAAAATTAAGCATAAGATAAAGTTTCAACCAGTAAAATTAAAATTTAGGCCTATCAGTTTTTTAATCTGGCCAGTAATCGCAGTAAATAAAGGGCCTTTAATAATTATGTCCGCCCAAATAAGAGCTACAGTTTAAAATGCCCATTTAACTTTAATTTAACCAAAATTTCGAAAGTATTTTAAATATTAATATGGTAATCAAAGATTAAGGCCTCACTTTTTTGGAAACTAAAGAAAAAATTATTTCTTCTTTTAGATCTTATTACAGGTAAATGATCTGTTCGGTTAATTTTTTTTTACACCCGAAATTATGTAAGTTAAAAATAGACCCAAATTATAACCCCCAAGAATAAATGGAAAAAAGAATGAATGATACTGAAAGAAATAGATACGCTTGGGAAGGAAATTTAGATATCGATAATGGGGCTATTGATGATATAGAAGATTTTTACAGGTAAATTTATATTATATAATATTATATTATTATAGAAATAAATATTGATTATTATTTACTAATTACTAATTATTGATGTACGAGAAAATACATTTTTATAGAGTTTTTTATATAATTTAAAAAAATAAAGAAATAAAATATTTAATATTATTTTCTTAATTTATTTAATTAATTTATACCAATTTTAGAGCGTATATTCCCTATATAACTTTGAATGAAAAAGTAGTAAGAAGTAATGCTTAAGACGAACTAGCCGGAATTTTGCAAGGCATCGGAATAGATTCAAGACAAAGGTAAAAAGACAAATAATTAAAAAATAATTACAAAAAAAGTCAAACATTATAAATAATAAATTAATAATGAATAAATGAAAAAATTAAATAAATTAGTAAATTAAATAAATGAAAAAATTAAACAAATTAACAAATTTAAATAAATAAATAAATAAATAAATAAATAAATAAATACTAATTATTTAATTTAGGCACCTGAAGTGATGTGTAGATTTAATCAATAATTTAGATACTTACCAGTGATAAACTTAAAATAAGAAGAAAAATACCAAAACATAGAAAACGAATTAATTTAACATTTAGAGGAGCATTTTAACGAGTGTTAGACAGTTTTTTCAGTTTTCGACCAATTCAGGGTTTTTTACAATAAGCAGGCAGAAAAAGAGATAAATAAAGTAATAAGCAAAGGAAATCAACTGACTAATGAAGAAGTCAAAATTTACCACGAAATTTTGAACAAATTTTTGGCCCTCGTGGACAAAGTGCCAAATAATGTTTATTTGCCGCTTTTCGACATAAAATGTTCCGGAGTTAAAAATGAACTCAAAGAAATTATTTTGGGACTGAGAAAAGATTTGGAGAAAAAATTTTAGGACAATTTGTACGAAGCTATGAAAAGTTTAACCGATAAATATACCGAAATTTCGGCCGAAATCAGAAAATCCACGACCACTGCCGAAGAAGTCGAAAATATGGAAAAATATATCAATGATTTGTTGGGAGAAAGAATTGTTATAAAGTAAAAAACATTAGCCTGCTTCAAAAAACTGGATTTCCTGCTCAAATTAGAAGTCGACCTCAAAAAATGCAAAAGAATTTTCGATTTAACCAAAGATTTACAGTAAAATTATAACATTTTTAAATATTTAATTATTTTTTAAATTCTAATTTTTTTACGTTATTTTTTACTTTATTTTTTACGTTATTTTTCAGCGAGTGGCCCGTCAAATTAGACGAAGAGCTAAAAATTTAAGAGGAAAAACATATTTTAGAAAGAGAAAACTTGGAAAATTAGCTCAAAGAAAAGAGATATAATTTCGAATAAAATGTAGATTTAGAATTCAAAAATTTAAGAGAATTTGAGTCCTTAATTGAATACAAACTGTACAAAGACTACGTTAAAAAAATAAACGATTTTCAAACTCAATTAGAACAGTTGCAAGCTACCATGGAAGAAATCATAAATGAAGAAACCTAACTTTTCGGATTCCCCTCTAATTTTGAAAAATTTGCAGTTTTATAAAAAAATTTCGATGTAAAATCTTAATTTAATAAATTTTTTAACTATTTATTCAAATTTTTAATTTTTTAATTATTTATTTATTTTAAATTATTAATTATTAATTCCAACTATTTAATTATTTATTTAATTTTTTAATTACTTATTTAGATTTTTTGATTATTTATTTAAGTTCTTTTATTATTTATTTATTTAATTTATTTATTAATTATATTAATTTTTAAATTTTTTAATTATTTAATGATTTATTTATTATCAGCCTTACAATAAACTTTGGAAATCAGTTGACAATTTCGTGGAAAATAAAAAGAAGTGGGTTTAAGGGCCAATAACAAACTTGGATCCCACTGAAATCGAAATTTTTGTAAAATAATTTGTAAAAACCGCAAATAAACTCTACCAAACCTTTAACGGAACTATGATAGAAAGAGTCGCCGAAAAATTTAGAGAAGAAGTTTTTGAATTAAATAGAAATTTAAGCGCAATTGAAGTATTAAAATTAATTTATAATTTTTTTTATTTAATTTAATATTTAATATTTAAAATTAAAATTAATATAATAAAATTTACTATTAAATTATAATCACTTTACTTTTAATTTTTAGATCGTTACAAGACCTGGTTTAAAAGAAAGACACTGGGCAGAAATTGCAAGTGTTTTGGATATTGAAAAAATTGTGCCTGAAGAAATTTCGTTATTAAAACTGAATAAAGCAGGATTAGATTAAAAAATAAATGAAGTTGAAGAAATAGCAGAAAACTCCCAAAAAGAATTTTCTTTAGAATCCGCACTTGATAAAATGGAAAAAGAGTGGGAAAATCTTAAATTTATTGTCGTAGATTACAAAAATCGTGGAATTAAAATCCTTCAGGTATTTCCAAAAAAATATTTCAAATATAATATTAGAAAAATATTAATAAATAAATTTAGCAAAATTAAAGCTTATTTTAATATTTTAAGTCAATTTTTTTACTTTTTTGATATATATTAATTCCAAATTTTTATTATAATAGGGCGCAGCTGTCGAGGAAATTTAGATTTTAATCGACGATCACTCTATAAAATCCCAAACAATTAAATAAAATCCTAACATTAAATTCATGGAAAGAAGGGCCAACGAGTGGGAAGCAAAAATGAGTTACGGACAATAAGTTTTGGAAGCTTGGATAAAAGTTTAAACTCTTTATTTATATTTGGAACCCATTTTTTCATTTGAAGATATCAGCAAAACTTTAAAAATGGAAGCTGAAAAATTCGAATAGGTAGACACAATTTGGAAAGATATAATGGAAAAAGTTGACGAAGATCCACATGTTTTACACTGTATTACCGGAATTCCTCGACTTTTGTAATTGCTAAATTAGTGTAATACGGCGATAGAAGATATTTAAAAAGGGTAGATAATTATAAAAATAAATTTGTTTAGTTTTATAGAAGTAGAAAAATTAAATTAATTTTTTATAAAATTTTATTTTAATTTAAATTTTTATTTTTTTTAGACTCGAAGAACATTTGGAGTCGAAAAGACTTGAGTTTCCCAGATTTTTCTTTTTATCGAACGATGATTTAATTAATATTTTAGCAGAAACAAAAGACCCACTACTAGTTTAGCCTCACATGAAAAAATGTTTTGAGGGAATTTCAGAGCTTATTTTTAACAGCAATACCGATATAGTAGGAATGAGGTCTTCAGAAAAAGAAGAAGTGGTTTTCACCAGCAGAATTGCTCCGCGAAACTTTAAATCTCATGTAGAAAAATGGCTGTAAAAAGTCGAAGATTAAATGATAGAATCTTTAAAAAAAATCACAGAAGACTCTTTAATCGACCTAAAATCTAATTTAAAAAAAAGAGATACCTGGGTTAAAAGATGGCCTGGTATGGTAATACTTTGTATCAATTAACTTAACTGGACAGAAAGTGTAGAAGAAAAATTATTGAGCAAAAAAGAAAATGCTTTACTAGGATATTACCACGAACTGGAACAATATAAAGAGTAAATAGTTTCGATGGTTAGAGGTAAAAATAGAAAAAATAAAAAAATAAAAAATAAACATCATTTTTTAAATAAATCATAATAAAAATTAATCAAAATAAAAAAGTATTTCAAATTACATTTTTTTAATTAAGCAAATTTAATTAATTTAAAATCTCATTCTGCTTACATTTTTTTTCTAAATTAAGCAAAATAAATTAAATTTTAAAATCCCATATCTCTAAAATTTTTTTCAATAAAAAATAAAAAATTAAATAAAAAAATAAACAAATAAATAAACAAAATAAAATAATTTAATAAAGGGAAATTGTCTACTTTAGAAATGATGACACTAGGGGCTCTAATAGTAATCGCAGTGCACAACAACGACGTAGTAAAAGAAATGGTGGACGACAACATAAACAGCACAAACGATTTCGAGTGGCAGGCCTAAATGCGTTACGTTTGGAACCAGGACCAAAACCAAATAGATGTAAAAATGATGAGCACAAGTTTGCCCTTCGGCTACGAATACCTGGGAAACACAACTAGACTCGTAATTACGCCCTTAACCGACAGGTGCTACAGGACCTTAATGTCCGCTTTGCACTTGAATTTGGGCGGCGCTCCCGAAGGTCCTGCTGGAACTGGAAAAACTGAAACTACTAAGGATTTGGCCAAGGCACTTGCTATACAGTGTATTGTTTTCAATTGTTCTGAGGGTAAAAAAAAAAAAAAAAAAAAAAAAAAAATTTAATAAAAAAAGAAAAAAAATTAAATAATGAAAAATAAATAATTTAATAATTTAATAAAAAAAGAAAAATAATTTAATAATTTAATAAAAACGAGAAAAATAACTAAATAAGTTAATAATTCAATAAAACGAGGAAAATCTATTATCGAACATAACGCAAAAAAGAGATTAATTATTAATTTATGGATATATAAACAATTAATATTTATTTTAAACCTATTTAAAATATTATAATAATTATTAATACATAATTTAAAATAAAATTTAAATTAAATTAAATTATTTTATTTTTTTTATAAAAGGACTTAATATCCATTCGATGGCAAAATTTTTCAAAGGACTAATTTCGGCAGGTGCTTGGTCCTGTTTTGATGAATTTAATAGAATTGACGTAGAAGTACTTTCAGTTATCGCCCAGTAAATTTTGGAAATTTAACAGGCAAAGGCAGGTTTAAAAAAATAAATGGTTTTCTATGGAACACAGTTAAATATTTAGTACAGTTGTAATGTATTTATTACTATGAACCCAGGTTATGCTGGTAGATCCGAACTGCCTGATAATTTAAAAGCCTTATTTAGGTAATTCTACTTTTTAATTAAATAAATAAATATCTATATTTAAATTTTATAGTTATTAATTTTTTTTATTAATAAATAATAGTTACCCTTAATGATTAATTAAAATTTTATTTTATATTATATTATTATTTTAATTTATACTATTTTATATATTTTCTTTATTTTATATTATTTATATTATTTTACTTCATTAATATTATTTTATTTTACTCTATTTTATTTTACAGACCTGTGGCCATGATGGTTCCAGATTATGCACGAATCGCGGAAATTTCTTTATATTCCTTTGGTTTTTTAGATGCAAGAAATTTGGCTAAAAAAATAGTTATAGTCTACAAGTTGTGTTCGGAGCAGTTATCAAGTTAAGACCATTATGACTACGGTATGAGGGCTGTAAAAACAGTTTTAGTAGCCGCTTAATAATTAAAAAGGCAGTACCCTTCAGAAAAAGAAGATATTTTAGTTTTAAGAAGTATTTGTGACGTCAATTAGCCTAAATTTTTAACTTAAGATTTGAGCCTGTTTAAAGGAATAACCTCTGATCTTTTCCCAGGAACTAAACTTCCGCCCCCTGATTACGAAATTTTAAATAATTGTATGACTGATGTTCTAGAATAAAAAAATTTACAGTCAGTTTAGAATTTTAGACATAAAGTTTTGTAGTTGTACGAAGTTGTAAATACCAGACACGGTCTTATGTTAGTTGGTTAACCTTTTTCCGGAAAATCTACATGTTATAAAGTGCTAGCAAGTAAATAAATAAATCCAATATAAATCACTAAATATTAATTTTTTAAAAAATAAAAAAAATACAACAAAATTTCACATTTTTTAAATTAATATTAACTATTTATTTAATTTTTATAAGGCACTTTAGGAGAAGCAAAAAAAAGAGGAGCGAACGAGCAAAATACCTTTTATCACGTTATAAATCCGAAATCAATTTCGATTAACCAGCTGTACGGGCAGTCAGATCCAGTCAGCAAAGAGTGGACCGAAGGAATTTTATCTGAAATTTACAGAAAATGCGCCACAAATTAAAGCAGCGACCGACAATTTATAGTTTTTGACGGGCCCGTCGACGCTGAGTGGATCGAAAATATGAACACAGTTTTAGATGATAACAAAAAATTATGTCTCAGTAACGGAGAAACTATCGCTATGACCAATTATATGACTATGATGTTTGAGGTCGCAGATTTAAAATAAGCTTCACCTGCTACTGTTTCAAGGTATATAAACACTTTTATTAGTTTAAATTATATTAAATTTAATAAATTATTGTTATATTATTTATTAGATTTTAAAAATATTTAAAAATTTCATATTTATATTTTTAATTTATTTAATTTATAAAAATTAATCTATAAAAAAAAAGAAAGGAATCAAAAACCTAATAAACTTTAAAAAGTTTATAAAATAATTTTAAAAATTTTTTTTAATTTTGTTTTTAATTTTATTTAGATGTGGAATGGTTTATATGTAGCCTGATTAGTTAGGCTGGCACCCTTTGTTCAAATCTTGGCTAAAAAAAATTGAAAATTTAATGGAAGATAATTTAATTGTGCATATAGAAGAATTATTTGACGCTTTAATTGAACCCTGCATGCACTACATAAAATACAGATGCAAATAATATTAGGAAATTCCGTAAAAAAAAAAATAATAAAAATTAATAAAAAATATTAATTTTAAATACAAATATATAATTATTTTAATAATTAATTTTTTTACTAAATTTTTTAATTTTAATTCTTATTTTAGAGAAGGAGCTATGGTGGTAGGACTAATTAGATTGTTCCATAGTTTATTAAAAAGTTTTAACATGCTAAATAAAGTGGAATTTGGAGAAGTTAGAGTTGAAGAATAAATTGCTAGATTGTAAATGGTTTTCTAGTATAGTTTAATTTGGACAGTTGCTGCTACCATTGACAATGTTGGTAGAAAGAATTTCGACAAATATTATAAAAAAATCATAAAAGAGCCTCTTAGTTGCTCAAACTTAAAAAATAAATTAGTTAAAATCGAAAAAATGGCTGCAGTAATAAATTTATAATAATTTTTAAATTGTATAAATGCATTTCCTTTATTAATTGATATATATTATAGTAAAATTAAGATTATAATTTAAAAAATAAATAAATATTAAATAATAAAAGGTTCCCGACATCGGCAACATAACAATCTACGATTATTACATAGACAAAGAGGAGTTTACCTGGAAAAAGTGGAGCAGATACCTAGAAGAAAACCCTTAAAACATCCAAAACGAGCAAAATTTCCACAACATAGTAATAGAAACGGTCGAAATGGTAAGAATAACTAGTCTAATTTAACAATCAGTTTCAGAAAACATCCCCTTAATGTTGATCGGCCCGACCGGAACCGGAAAGTCGACCTACATAAATAAATACATAAAAAATTTGCCTTTAGAAAAATTTTCACTAATTTTCGTGAATTTTTCGGCGCAAACTTCTTCCGAAAAAACGCAGGAAATTATAGACGCCCGACTTGACCGAAGAAGAAAGGGACAGTACGGGCCGAGATTGGGCATGAAGTGCCTTATTTTCATAGATGACACAAATATGCCTTAATACGATAAATATGGCGCTTAGCCCCCGATTGAATTGCTAAGGCAGTTTATGGATTAGGGAGGCTGGTATAAAAAAGACAGGAATTTAATTCAAATTATTGATACCTAGTTGATTTGTGCAATGGTAAAATATAAAAATTAAAAAAAAAAAAAATTATATTAAAAAAAAACTTTATAAAATTTATAAAATTAAAAAAAAAAACTTTAAAAAAAATTTACATAATCAAAAGAATTTAAATTAATAAGCAGAAATAAACTTATCTCATATAGCTTACCAAAATATATTAAAATCTCAATAAAAATTTTTATTTTTTAGGGTCCTCCAGGTGGTGGGAGAAATGAAGTTACACCTAGATTTTTGAGACATTTTAACACTTTGTGCACAGTTGAAAGTTCTTAATAAGAATTAAATCTTATATTTTCATCTTTAATGAAATGGCACATTTAAAAATAAGATATAAATTTAGATTTACACGACAGATATTAACAATGTGTCGAGGCTTCAATTGAAATGTATGATCAAATTTGTAAAAATTTGAGACCCACGCCTGCAAAATCTGTTTATTTATTCAATCAAAGAGATTTATCTAGAGTAATTTAAGGAATGATGTTATTAGAAAAAAATTAAATCAACGTTGCAGTAAAAATTTCATTTTAATTTACATTTTTTTTTTTTAAAAGTGGATTTAATTCAATAATTTATAATAAATTTCGTTATTTTTATTTTTATTAATTTTATAATTACAGGACGGATACCAAAAAGTAGCAAGACTTTGGATCCACGAATTAAATAGAGTTTTCTACGACAGGCTAAAATTTGAAGAAGACCAAAATTGGTACTACAATACTTTGAACTCTGTTTTAAGGTCAAAATTAAAAGATGACATGAAAAATATCCTCAAATAAAAATACGACCACTATAAATTAAATCTCTTAAATAATGAGCCTTTAAAAGTAATTAGGTTCGGAGAAGTTATGGCTGAGGTTTTGGACGACTATAAGCCTTATGATGAAATTTTGGATATGCCTTCCCTTTACGACAGATTAAATTATTTCGTAGAAGATTACAACTAAAATACAAAAGTAAAAAAGAATAAAAATATATAATTAATTATATTTTTCTTTCAAAAAAAAATAATCTTTTTATTATTCAAAAATTAATAAATAATATTTTTATTATTCAAAAATTAATAAATAATCTTTCTATATTTCTTTTAATGATAAATTAATAATCTTAATAAATTTATAAAAATTAATTTAAATTAATAAAAAACAGAGACCGATGAATTTAGTACTTTTCGAATTCGCAGTGGACCACATTTTAAAACTAACCAGAATTTTAAGAACCCAATAAGGGCACGGCCTGCTGATAGGGCTCGGAGGAAGCGGCCGACAAAGTATGACTTTAATCGCGGCCCACATAAGAGACATAAGTATTTTTTAAGTTGAAATGACTAAAAGTTATACCAAAGAAAACTGGGTCGAAGATATGTAAAAAGTGCTTATTAGTGCTGGAGCTGATAACAAAGAGTGTGTGTTTATTATTAGTGACAGCTAAATTTAGCAGCCCTTTATTTTGGAAGATATTAATAATTTACTGAATAGCGGAGATATTCCTTCGTTGTTTGCTTAGGAAGATTTTGTACCTTTGATTGGTATTTATTTATTTTTTATTTAATTAATTAGTTTTATTGACTCATTTTATGGATTTAGAATCACTTTATTAAGATTCTAATCAATTTTTTTTATTTATTAAATAAATTCATTTATTCTTTTAGATAGAATTAGAACTCATGCTAAAAAAGAAGGAAGAACTCAACTTATAGATAGCGGAAGCAACGAAAAATACTACGATTATTTTATTGAATGTGTAAAAAGAAAACTACACGTGATAATGGTTATGTCTCCTATAGGTATAAAACATAAAAATTTTAATGAATTTATTTATTTTATAAATATAAATTTAAATATATTTTTTTAATGAATTTATTTATTTCACCCAATCTATAAATAAAATAAATTTTGTTAAAATTAACTAACTTTTTTTTGAATAGGAGACGCTTTGAGAACTAGAATAAGAATGTTCCCTAACATAGTTAATTGTTCAAGCATAATTTAATATACTTAATGGCCCGAAGAAGGCTTAGAAGCAGTTGCGCACAAAATGCTACACGAAATGGACTCAGTCGACCATACAGTCTAAAGAAAACTAGTTCACATCTGCAAAGATTTACACAAATCGGCTCTGAATTTAAGCGAAAAATATTTATAAGAATAAGGAAGACATAATTACATAACTCCTTCTAGCTACTTGGAGTTAATTTACAACATGAAAATTCAAATAGTAAAATAAAAATAAAGACTCGAAGAAAGGTAGAAAATCTACGAAAATGGAGTTTAAAAAATTCTTTTGACCTCTTCGCAAGTAAAAGCCATGGAAGAAGACTTGTAAGCCAAAAGGCCCGTTTTAATTTAAACTAACGAAGAAACTTAATAAATTGCTTAAGAAATAAAAAAACAGTTGGTGGCAATTGAGCCAAAAAAAAAAGAAGCAGAGGTTTAAAAAGCCATGGTAGATGAAAAAGTCGAAGAAGCGCAAAAAATCAACGACGAGTGCGAAAAAGAACTTTCTGTCGCAAAACCTTAACTTGAAAAAGCCGAAAAAGCCCTTGACACTTTAGATGCCAACGACATCTTCAATTTGAGAGTAAAAATAAGTTTTTAATTATTTTTTATCAATTAATTAATTAATTAGTTAATTTATGTATATAGTTTTTGATTTAATTTAACTTTTATTTATCTAGTTTTTATTAATTTTTACTTATCTAATTTATTTTATTTTGCGTAATTTGTTATTTATTATTCACTATTTAATTTTTATTTTTTTTTAATGAATCTTTAATTTTACTTTTAAATACAAAAAAAGACCATGCAAAAACCCCCAGGAACAGTCCGACTTGTTATGGAAGCAGTTTGCGTTTTTCTAGAAATTCCTCCTACAAAAGTAGGAAGAGCGGGAATGGTTTCAAAGGACCAAATGTACGACTACTGGGAAAGTTCTAAAAAATTGTTAGCCGAAAAAGATTTCCTTTTAAGTCTTTAAAAATACGACAAAAACAACATAAAATCGGACATAATGAAAAAAATAAGAGAAAAATACATTCCAAAAACCGACTTCAACCCTGCGCGAGTGGCCAAGGCCTCCAGCGCCGCCAAAGGACTCTGCGAGTGGATTTTAGCTATGAGCGAGTACGAAAAAGTTCTTAAAATTGTCAGGCCCAAATAAGAAAAATACAATTAATCTAGGGCCTAAGTAGCTGAACTGTAAAAGGAGCTTAAAAAAACGGAATCAGAATTAAATGCAGTTTTAAGCGAAATTAAAAAACTAGAAGATTAACATGATATTTTAAAGGCCAAGTAAATTGAACTTTAGGCCGATATTGATTTGTGCGAAAAAAAACTGAAAAGAGCAGAGTCTATTATTGGCGGCCTGGGAGGCGAGTAAGAAAGGTGGAAAAATACTTCTTAGATTTTGAAAGAATAACTTAATTATATTGTAAATTTTAAGCTTTAATAAATAAAATTTACTCCTTTCTTTATTTATTTAGAATAAAAAAAATTAATTCAATATTTATTTGTTATTATTAAAAAAACTTCTTTATTACATTTATAATTTGAAAATAATAAAATCTTTTAAAAATAGGTGGGAGATGTAGTAATTTCGACTGCTATTATAAGTTATTTAGGCAATTTTACCTCAGTTTACAGAGCTCAATAAATAAAGAAGTGGACTCAAGATGTGCAAGAATAAAATATAAATGTCAGTGAAAATTTTTCCTTAGCGTCCACTTTAGGTGAACCCATTTAAATTAGAAAATGGTAAATGAACGGTTTGCCATCTGATCAATTTTCCACCGAAAATGGTATTATTACTTATACAACTAAAAGATGGCCTTTGTTTATAGATCCTTAGGGGCAAGCAACTAGATGGATAAAAAAAAATGAGTCTGATAGTAAAGTTATAGTCACTAAGTAAATTAAATATATAAATATAATAATTAAAGTATATAAATCTAAAATATATAAAATTAAATTAATAAATATTAAAAACTAATTAAATTACTAAATTAATAAATACTTAAAATTTAATAATAAAAATAACGTTATTTACAGATAAACCGAATCCGGATTCGTAAGACACTTAGAAAATTCGATTTCATTTGGCCAAGTTCTGATAATTGAAAACGTGAAAGAGGAAATAGACTCAATTTTGGACCCAATTTTATCGAAATAAACTTTCAAAAACTCAGGAATTTTGTCGATAAAGGTCGGCGACAACATAATAGACTACAGTAGACATTTTAAACTGTATTTAGCTTCAAAATTAAATAATCCACATTTTACGCCCGAAATTTCGACGAAAATGACCCTAATAAATTTCGGAATCACAAAAGAAGGACTTGACGATTAATTATTAGAATTGTGCGTTTTTAAAGAGGAACCAGAACACGCGGAAACGAGAAATAATTTAATTGTTTAGGGACATAAAAATTAAAAATAATTAGAGGATTTAGAACAACAAATTTTAGACGTTTTGAATAAGGCTGACAATATTTTGGAAGATGAAGAAGGAGTTAAAATTTTATCCTAAAGTAAAGAAATTTCTCTTGATATTTAAGATAAGTAGTAAACGGCTAAAGAAATTAACGAAAAAATTGACGAATTAAGACATAATCTTAAACCTATCGCTTTACACTCATCCATTTTATTCTTTACTTTAATGGATATGGCTAAATAAGTAAAAAAATTAATCACTTTATTTATTTATTTTATTAAAGTATGTATAATTTTGTCTAATAAATTTAAATAACATTTTTTTATTTTTAATAATTTATTTTTTATTTAAAAAAACTTAAATAAACTAGGATTATATGTACCAATACTCTTTGAACTGGTTTTTAAATATGTACTAAGATGCATTTGACAAGGCTTAATAATCAGACGACGTAAATTAAAGAGTAAATTACGTAATTGAATATTTCACCTACTAATTTTACCAAAACGTTTGCAGAAGTTTGTTTGAGAAAGACAAGTTACTTTTTTCGTTTTTGCTGCAAATAAAATTACTTTAAAGTAAAAATGCGTTAGACATGTAGGAATTCAATTTCTTTATTTAACCAATAAATACAACTTTTGAAAATCCTCCGGAAAACCAGTGTTCGACTTGGATGCCGGAACAAATTTGGCTTAAATTTGTAAATTTAGATAAAAATATCAAATCTTTAAGAGGCGTCTTAAAAAGCCTTCAGCAATTTGAAGCTACTTGGAAAAAAATCTACGAAGATCCAAATGCCCACGAAATGTAGTTCCCCGAACCTTATTCCGTTTGTTCTAATATGCAAAGTAATAATATTTATTAAATTGATAAAAAAAAAATTATTAAAACGAAAGTTTTTGAAAAAAATTTAGCATATTAATTTAATTATTATTTTTCCTTTATTTTTAATTTTTTAAATTTTTAGGACTTTGTTTGCTTAAATGCCTGAGACCCGACAGAATTGTAAGAGCTGGAATTAACTTTATAAAATCAGAATTAGGACTTAAATTTACCTAGCCCCCCCCTTTCAACCTTTCCTTATCTTATAGTGACAGTAGTTGGTTTTACCCTTTGGTTTTTGTGTTACCAGGAACTGATCCTATGTCCATATTACAATCATTTAGCCAAGTAAAATAAAAAATTATAAATTAAAAAAATTATTAAAAAATATAAAAAATTTATATTCAAAAAGTTAAATTTTTTTAAATCTTTATTTTATTTTCTTAGTAAAAGCAAAAAGAACTTGAATCTATCTCTTTAGGTCAAGGATAGGGACAATTTGCGGAATAAGCTATCAAAAAAGCCAGAGAAAACGGAAACTGGGTAGTTTTGTAAAATTGTCATCTTGCTCCCAGTTGGATGCCAAAATTAGAAAAAATTTGTGAAGAAATGTATGAATTAAGTTAATCTTAAGATAAAGATTAATAACACCCCGGTTTTAGACTATTTTTGACATCATATCCTACAAATACTTTCCCAGTAAGTATTCTCCAAAATTCCGTGAAAATGACCAACGAACCTCCCAAAGGTAAATAATAATATTTTTATTTAAAAAATTTATTTTAATTTTAAAATAAACAAAAAAGAAATAATTATAATTTATTATTTACTTAATTTTTTATAAAAGATAATAAATTCAACTATAATTTATTTGTTTTACTTAATTTTTTATAAACAACCATAAGTCATATTATTTTTTTTACGTAATTTTTTATAAAAAGTAAAAAATAAAAGATACAATTATACTTATTTTTTTTATCTAATTAATTTTTTTATAAAAAAAAGGACTAAAATTCAACTTAACTGTTTCCTACATGAGCGACCCAATCAACAACTAAGAATTTTTCGAAAAACACTCAAAACCAGACCAATTCAAGACCCTTTTATACGGCCTGTGTCTTTTTCACGCTGTAATTTAAGAAAGAACGAATTTTGGGCCCTTGGGCTGGAATATAAAATACGACTTTAATTAAAGTGATTTAAGAATTTCTGCTAGATAATTGAATTTATTTTTGGGTTCTTATGAGTTTATTCCTTATAAGGCTTTGCATTATATGATTGGCGAGTGTAATTATGGAGGCAGAGTCACTGACGACAGAGACAGGAGAATTCTAAAAGCTTTGATGAATGATTTCTTTGGCGATGGCATATTTGAAGAAGGATTTTGCTTCTCCGATAACCCTAAATATAATGTAAAAAATCTAAAAGTTTTTTTATAATTAAATTATTAATTGTATTTTATAAATTTTTATAAAAAATTAACATTTGTTTTCTAAATTTAATTTTGAATTTTTTACCAATATCTTGAATAAATAGGTACCTCCAATAGGGTCTCATAAGGAATACCTAGATTTTATTTAAAAAATACCTTAAATTACTCCAAGTTCTCTTTTCGGATTCCATGAAAATGCAGAAATAGTTAAGGATTTAAAAGAAACTGACGAAATTTGTGGATCATTGCTCTTATTATCCGGAGACTAATAATCAGCAAAAAAATAATCCGATCACAATGAAGAAGAATAGCTGAAATAGTTATGTTAAAATATAATAGAAAAAATGCCTAAAAAATTTGAAAGAGAAATTTGCGAAACTAAATATCCTATTGAATATAAAAACTCTATGAATACCGTCCTTTAATAAGAAATTATAAGATATAATAAATTAACATATACAATTAAAACCTCCCTTATAGATTTCCAAAAAGCCTTAGACGGTACAATTGTCATGAGCGAACAATTAGAATAAGTAAATATTTTCTTAAAATTTTTAATTTTTATAAATTTCATTCTAAATAATCATATTTTAAACAAATTAAAAAAAAAAAAAAAAACTTACATTTATCCTATTTTTTCTTTGTTTTTTGTTTCTTTATTTACTCTTTAATCTTTAAATTTTTAGTTTTAAATTAAAAAACTTTAAATTATTTTTTTAATTTCAATATTAAATTTTATTTAGATGGGAATCAGTTTGTCCAAAGGCTTGGTACCTGAAATGTGGAAAAAAAGGTCTTACCCTTCTCTTAAGCCCCTGGCTTCTTACATAAAAGATCTTATAAATAGACTAAATTATTTCCATTAATGGATTGACGATAAACCACATACTGTTCACTGGATAAGCGGTTATTTCTTTACACAAGCATTTTTAACAGCTATTTCATAAAATTACGCCAGAAAATATTAAATTCCAATCGATACTTTGTCTTTTGAATTCTAATTTTTCGAAGAACCGTAGGAAAATATTTAAGAACAAGGGGCATAAATAGGAGGCATTGAAGATGGATGCTTGACATACGGAGTAAACAAACAAATTTAATTAATTAGTGTTAATTATTAGTTTTTAACTTTTATACATTTAATTAATAAAATATTTATTATATATTATATAAATATATAATTAAAATTTATAAATTTAAAGTTATATCTCGAAGGATGCGGCTGGGACTTTAAAAATAAGAAATTAAAAGAAAGTGATCCTAAAGTTTTACACACAAAAGCGCCCATTATATATATAAAACCCGTAGAAGGAAATGTTAAACTTGCAGACAAATACAGTTGTCCAGTTTATAAAACTGCAGAAAGAAAAGGTACTTTATCTACGACAGGACACAGTACTAATTTTATTATGAATATAGAAATGAATACTGATGTAAATTCATAGCACTGGGTTAAAAGAGGAGTCGCCTTACTTTGTTAATTATCTGATTGAAAGAAAATTAATTTATTATTTAGTTAAAAAATGCAAATAAAAAAAATTGTAAAAGTAATTAATAAAAAATTTAAGTCTAAACAATATATAGATAAATTTTAATATATATATATACTTATTATTTTAATTAATATAATATTTTAATAGTTTATTTTATATTAATTTATATAATTAAATTTATAGTAAAAGTTAAAAAATTATCAACAATTTATTTATCTAATAATACTATAATAATAATTTTTTATTTGAATATTTATTAATTCTATAAAAAACAATTAAAAGTAATTTTTTCCCTTCTAATATTTATCAATAACAAAAAATTTATAAATAGTAATAAAGAAATTTCTAAAAATTTTAAAATCCAATTATTAATTATATAAATACAATTAAATAAACAAAGATTTAAAATGAGTTCTTATAAAGTTAAATAATACATAGAAAATGATAAAAGAATATATTCTAAAGATATGAGAAGTACTCATAGAATGTGGGAAGAAAAATTAGGCGGCGTTTCTTCGGCCCCCTTATAGGATGAAAGAATATAAAAATTAAAAGAATATGAAAAAAATAGTTTAATGAATTAATAAGCGTAATAAAAAGCTCAATAATTACTTGAATTAGCCAAAACTGCTAATTTATAATAAAAATTACCAGGTTCTTGTCCAAAATGTGGCCATGGTATCTAATTATATTTAATAAAATATTTAATATTATAATAATTTAATAATATTAAATAGAAAAAAATATTAATAATTTTTCAAAATTATTTATATGTACTTAATTTAATTAGTTTTATAAAAATATAAATATATTAGTTGGCCATCTAGCTTTTTAATGCATGAATGTTCTGTAAATAAATAATGATTAATAATTATAAAATTTAGAGTAAGGAAAGGAAAATAAGTTATCTAGTACATAATTAATAGAATAAAAGAAATAGCAATTAGAATAATTAAGAAAGTAGAATGAGTAGATGAAATTGGAGAGAAAACTTAAAAAAGAGTTAAAAAAAAGTAAAAAATAAGAAAAAAAAGATAAAAAGATGAAAAAGAAGGAATTGAAAAAACTTAAAAAAGAAAAAAAATAAAAAAAAGATAAAAAAAAATAAAAAAAAAGTAAAAAACATGATTCTTCAGATTCAGATTCAGACTCTGATTCTGATGATAATTCTTCTTCCTCCTCATCTTCTGAATCAGAAAAAATAACTAAAAAAATAAAAAAACATAAAAAAAGTAACTGAACAAAAATTGTTAAAAATTTAAAATAATATAAAAACTAAACTAATTAAATACAATAATAATAAGATATATATATATTATAATTACTAATTTAGCTAATAAATAAAAAACTAACTTACCTCATTTAATTATTATTATAATATTTTATATGATAAACAACAATATTTATCAATATAGATATATTTATAATTATTATTATATTAAATAAATATTTATTATTCAAAATATTTAGCATGTACAACAAGAAGACCTGTCTTCGCCATTAGTTAAATAAATTTCCTTATTATCTTCCCTTATATCTATATACTTATTTTTTCCCAAAGGAGTTTATAGTTACGCTAATTCTTTATCTGTAGTATAATCTTCAGAAAAAAATTGCTAAGAATCATTTACTAACGAATAATAATCGCTTTCTTAATGCATAAGCTAAAGTCCGTTTCCATTATTTATATATGTATTACTCTATTACTGTAATTCTATCTCCGTTTTTTAATTATTATTATTATTTTATCCATTTAAATTTATTTCTTTTATTTATTATTAACTTTTTTGAGACTATTGCGCTCCTGGCATTAAATGATCGATATTTTCAGGTGGCCTTTAAAAAAAAAAAGTATTAAATATGTATTTTATATGTATATATTTTAATATTTTATATTTATTTTTTTTGTTTTAATTTTAACTTTTTTACATGCAATATTTATTTTATTTACCAAAAATTTGTAATATTAGGCAAAGTTCCACCATATTTTTACTGCAATTAACTAGCTGGTATAGATTCTTATAATTTTTTGTATTCACTTTCAGCTAACATACATAATTTATTTGCAGTTTCTTCGACCATAAAAGCTATTTCAAAAATAATTAATTTTTTTAAAATATACTAAATATTATATTTATTAAATATTTTTTAATTACATTTCACAATGCTAAATCCCATTTTCACCACTGTTGGAGGATTTAATAAAAACATTTTATGTAGCTAACAAGTAAAATTAAGTGAAATTTATTACTTAATTTTTGAAATAACCTCAACTGGTATTTTCCAAACAGAAATACCAGATAAATCCAAAATTACTATAAAATTTTCAATTTTTCCCTTTAGATACATATTTTTTGTTATTCTTACACATAAATTACTAATTGCATGTAATTATTCTTCTAATCTCTTTTTTTATTTATAAAAACTTTATTTAAATTATATTTATGCATTTTAAAAATAAATTGTATAAATTGATTACATTATTTTAATCAAATAATTTCATATTCATATATATAATTGGTCTGTACTCGTGGTCCCTACCACTTTCATATATTAATCCTTTTTTCTAATTAAAAATAAAAAATATAAACATTTAGTAACAATGTCATTTAATTACTTTAATTTTTATATATAAATTGATAAATAATTATAATTTCTTTAAAATACCATAAGTTCAATTCCAAATGGAGTAAATTTTTAAAATTTTATATCATTTAGCCATTAACAATGATTTAAAAATGCTTTTATTGAATCTTCTAAAATCATCTACCCAGTTAAACAATATTTTAAAGATTTAGCTCTATCCCATCTTTTATTTAATAATTTAAAAATTTAATCTTAAAATCAAAATAATTGTTTTTAAAAGCTAATTTTTTAAATTCCTATAGTATGGAGTTTTTTAAATTTTTTTATATTTATAAAAATCATAGAAACAAAACAATTATTTATTAATAACATTATAATAAATATATAGGCATATAATTTACCCTTCTGGTATGGGAATATTTCTTTTTTTTAATTCAGCTTCGAATTCATTTATTTTTTGATTTTCATATTCTGTGTATTCAACATTATAAAATATTTTTCTCACATGATAATTATTTTCTTTAATTCGATGGATATATTATTCTTGAAAAATTAATTTATTAAAATTTTATAATTATAATGCATTTCTGGTAAATTAATATATTTAGTCATTTAGAAATATATATATATAATAATACCACTATGCTAAATTTTATTTGCTTCTGGAGGTGGCTTTAAATAACTTAGATCAGGGTCTAAATATTATTCTTAAAGCATTCTTTTTTAATTTAGGTATTTATTTTATTAACTGTTTACTTTTATAATTTATTTTATTACTTTATTATATTTCTAAATATTAGATTTCTAAAAAAGAATTGTTTGATGTTTTTTGCAAATGTATTATAATTGTATAAAATAATAAACAATAAATATGTAATTAATATTAAAATAACAATATTATAATATTTATTATAATTATTTTTAAATTAAGACCAATAAATAATAAATAAATTTTAAAAATTTCCTAAATTATTTAAATTTAATATAATTATTTTCCTAAGCAATCTCAATAAATGTAAAATATATTATTATAGATTTTTTTAAACAAGAGAAATTTTATTTAAAAATAACATCATATAAATAAACATATGTATATTTTTATTTAAAAATTAATATTTTTGAAGACAATGATATCTTTTATTTATTATTATTCGATTGAAAAACATACTTAACAAGACAGATTTTTTTAATAAATTAAAATTATCTTTGTAATTGAATGTTATATTTTAACTAAAATTTAAAGCCATATAAAATGTTTTATAAAATATAATAAGTTCATCTAGTAGCTCTTTTATAGACTTTATAAGTTTCATATTACCACCAAGGTTTTTAAAAAATTAACTTATGTTCTTCTTATCCTTAGGACTCAATAATTTATTATTTGTATTCATCTTCCCATTCTTCTAAATCTTTTTCAAATTATTTTTCAATTTCTTTAATAATAACAGTATCTAAACCTGAAAATTTGATACTATTTTTTATCATTTTTATCATACTGTCATAACTTACTTCTAAATTTAAAAATAAGTAATGAAAAACATTGCTTAAATTCATGTCAATTTTGTTTTAATTGTCTCCGCACAAACAAATTCTGTCAGCATATTTTTCGAAAATTTATTTTTCCAATTAATTTCCATAAAAAATCAAATTAGAAAAAGGACTGACCTCAAAACAAACATTTTATGATAATTTTTCATATTTTTCATATTAAACTTTATTTTCTGCTTTTTATTCTTGACTTAAGTTTTCGTCTTTTTAAGACCTTTGTAGGAAATCTAACCATTACAAAAATATTATACCATTTCCAATTCTTACAGGTTTTTTATAAATATCAGGATACTTTTATTTGTGTTCTAATTGATATAAAACATTATTCAAATTGTGGTTATCTTACCAACCGAAATATTCTTAATATTCACTTTTTATTAACATTTCTCCGACAGAATTGTAAAATTAAATATTTAACTTTTTCATTAAATTTAAAATTTCTTCATTTTCCATTAGTTCCTTATTAATTCCAGCTAATTCTTGTCCATTAAAATCTATTCCATTTATTATCAATTTATATTTTTTTCTTTCATTTAAAAAGTTCAAAAATTCTAAAACATTTTCTTCTAAATTCTATTAATTTCTATTAAATGAGGCTATAATTCTGACCTTATAAAAAAATGAAGAAAATTAATATTAAATTATCCAAATTATAGTATATAAAATATGATTAAAATTTAAGTACTTGTCTATTATTTCTAATATTTTATTCATTTAACCCAATTAAACAATCCAAAAGTTGTTTAAAATTGACATGTTTTTTAATTTCCTTTAAGTCAACTTTCATTCTAATTTCCAACAAATTAATTGCCTATTATTCCATATGTTCAAATAAAAGAGAACAATAATTTTTGAAAAAAATATCAGATCCCAAAATATTTTAAAACAAACTATTTAATGTTCTATATTCGCTCAAAAATTAATCAGTGTCAAATTATTCTACTTACAAATTATTTTCCTGAGAATCTTCATTTTCTTATTGTTATAAATCTTAACTTTATTACTCTTATTCTTAACTATTAGAATTTTCATCTCCATCTTCCTTTTACTAATTTTCAGGTTATTATTTTACCTTAGATAACCTTATTTATTATTACAATTCTTTGGAAATTAATTCTCTAATATATTTTTCATTTTTAAAATATTTAGCGTAAAGGTCTTTATCTTAAAATTTCTCATTTTTATAGTAGGTTTATGCATCAACAATCTTTTTTATGTAAAAATAATAAAAATGAGTGTAAAAAATCAATAAATATTTTTACTATATTTAAATTTTTTAATAATATTTTATATTTACCCTAAAAACTTATTTTTATTTATCATATAAAATTGTATCATATATAGTAGACTTTTCCATTTCCAACAAAATTTCGTCATAATCAATAACAGAGTTATATTAAACGTGTAAATCGCAACCTTTAGGCAATTTTTTAAAAATATTTTATATATTATTATTTAAATTGTCTTGATCCATTTGTAATTAAATTCTATTTAGACTTTTTATTTAATTAATTTTTAAATATAGTTTTTTTGTGATTACTTTTTAATTTTCACTAATAACTAATAAATTTATAATTTTGTTTATTAACAATTAAACTTTTAATATACTAAGAATATGTGTAATTTATTTACTATAAATATATATTGTATATTATTAAAATTATCATTTGTAAATAGATATTTATATAGGCATTATTAATATTTATTATAGAATTTTTTAAATTACTTATAAATATACATTTATTTAAATTAAAACTATTTTTCGCCGAAAATATGGTGTGATGCAAAAAATTAATTTAAATATTTAATTTTTGTAAATATGGAATATTTAATAAGAGTTTTAATTATAAAATATTTTGAATATTTAATTTTTTTAGTCAATTAAATTTATTTTAAATATATTGATAAAAATATAAAAAATAAAAAATAATTTTGTGATGTATATATGATAAAAATAGATAATATTAATTCTTATGCTATTTAACTCATTAATTTATTATTCATTCAAAAAGATTGGTTATTATTTTATTTTATTTTAAAGCAATTTAATTTAAATATAGACGAATTGTGTTTAAATATTTAAAATTAATGAATGAATGAATTAAGAACTTTTTTGTGGATGACTATAAATGAAAAAATTTAAAATAAATTAAAAATATTATATATGTAATAATTATTAAATTAATAAGGAATTTGTTATTTGATTTAAACTACATTATCTATTTTAAATTAAATATTAATTACTAATTTTCACTAATTTAATAATAAATGTAAAACTTATTTTATTAATGTTAATAATTATTTATCTAATTTCTTTTATACAAATTAAAAATTAAATCTTTAGTATACAAAAATAATTAAATTATTTTTAAAATTTAATAAAATAGTAACAAATTTTCTGGATTTTTAATATGATTTAATATTAGTATAAAACTTAAAATACCTAAGAATTTAAAATGCAATAAAAATTTAATTTTATACCTTAAAATAATATGGTTGAATTTTCATATATTCAAGTTTATATAATTAGGTAATATTAGTAATTAATAATATTTTAGAAAAATATTTATTCTCCTTTTATTTCACTTATTAAATTTATAATTTTTTTTTTTAGCTTAAACTATAAATTGATTCAAAGAATAATATTTTATAACATAATTAATTTTTTTAGTAATTTAATAACAATTATTTTAAGTAAAAATAACATAATTGTTAAATTTATATTAAGAATCTTTTATCTTATTAAAAAATAGTATATTTAGTCATTTGGAATGTAAAAAACCTTATTTTTTTTCGTTTTAAATTCTATTTATTTTTCCAAAAATCATTAATGCTATTAAATAATGAATAGTTAATATATATTATGAATAATTCTTCATTTGTATAAAAATTTTAAATTCAAATAAATTTTGAACAATTTTGCTAATTCATTTTTTTTATAATATAAAAACAAAAATGATAAATATTCAATATAATATTAAACCAAGTTTATTTTCTAAGATTTATATAAATATTATAAGTAATCTAATTGGAATTTTTAAGCTTTTTTTTATATTAAATTACATTCATAAAATTTTATATATCAATTAAATCAGGATTTAATAAATAATAGATCATTTTTAAAAAGAAAAAAAGAGAAAATAAATAAAAATAAAAATAAACAAAAAAATTACAAAAATTTATAAATGGTCAAGCCTTTACCAATAAATATATAATAACAATAAACTAGTGAATTTACTCTAGATAAGTATTTTCCAGACATATCAAAAACAACTAATATTGAAAAATACAGAAATTTGAGAAACAATGTAAACAACAGTACAAATTCGAACAAATATAGTAGCATTGGCAATAACAATAATAATAACTTATAATAATTCAATAGTCCCCAAATTTAAAGAAAACCTTAAAGATCACTCGATAATAAAAATAATAACAAATTTATTTAACCTTAGTAAATTTAAATGTTTAAATTACCTAGTTTATCTAAAAAATTAAACGATAATATCCATAAATAGTAAAAAAGAAATGGCTATAGTTTTGAAACTATTAATAAAAACCAAAATTCTAAGTAATTTTTATTTTCTTCTAAATTATAGATTTTTTTTTTTTAATTTAATTTTTTAAATAATTATAAAAGAAAGGTATATTAATAAATTTATAAAACAATTATCTTTCATATTACTCGTAAGAAAAAAATAATTTAACATTTAAATTAACTATTAACTTTAATTATATTATAAATTAATGTACTTTTATATTTTATTAAAAATTTATCATAAATTAGAGAAATACTAAATAATTAAAAGACAGATCTTTATTAAAATCTTCAATAATAAATTAATAATAATGAATCCTAAAAATAGTAAATTCTTTAAAAATTTTCAATGAGTAATTCTGACAACTAAAAATAAAAATATTTAGCTTCTTAGAATAAAAATTAAAATTAGAATTAAAAAATCTAACAATCTAATAATATTGATCAAAACAAAAATCTAACTACTATTTAATAAATAAAATAAACTTTTAAAACTATGGCCATTAAGTAAGACTCTAAGATTTACCAATTTAATGAAAACTAGCTGTAAAATATATAAAAAAATACCATTAAAAGTAATTCTATAACAACTTAAATAAAACAATAAAAAGATTAGTAAATAATAAATACAACATCAAGAAACAGAAAACTCTCAACTAATTAAATTAAAGTAGGAAATACAGCGCTCCCAGAAATATTTAAAACCTAAAAAAGATAAAATTCCAAATCTTAATCAAAACAATTTTTATAAAGTAACTAAACTTTTTAAGAATTAAATGAAAATTCTAATAATTATAAAAATCCAAATGAATCTTCTATAAATTCCTCTTTTTCCAATAGCAAAACACAAATTTAAAACAAAATTAAAAGTTTCAGCAGACATTCTCCCTTGAAGTAGACAAATAAATATAGTGCAAGAAATTCATATTCTTTTCACCATTTAAATAACGAAAGTTTTATTAAAAATAACAAAAATTAAAATTATTAAAATCAAGTAAAATAAAAAATAAAAGAATTTTTTTCTTAAAAAAATAGCGTTGAAGATTTAAGCTATATATAAAATATAGAAAAAACATAAGATTATGTTAATAATTTAGAATTTTAATCATAAAACTTAACTATTACTAATAAATAAAATAATAACTAAATATTATAAAATTACGATTTAAATACCATTCAAAATTCTTTGGATCATAATATACCAGTTTTTAATAAAGAAAATTAAAATTTTTCATAAAATAATGAAATAAGTGTAAAATATAATTAGCAGTAAGAAAGCCCAAGCATAGAAATTTTTTTGAATTAAAATTAGAAGAATTCGTTAATTCATCTTAATTTGGACCAAATACCTGAAAAATAATAATAATTCTAAGAAAAAAACAAAAAAGATAAACTTGAGAAATTTTTTACGGTTTAGCTTCAAAACCAAAAATTGTTAAAAAGCTAAATTGAAAATTAAAAAAAATATTATAATTTAGAATAAAAAACGGGCCAAAATAATAATAATACTAATAATAAAAATGATATCAATAATAATGTCGAGTAAAGATACAATCTTACAAGAAATATTAATAATATATAAAACTAGTATAATGAAAGTAACTAAAATTTAAGCCTTAATAATAATGACTTCCATGAAATAAAAATAAAGGCGTTTCAATATTTAAGATAAAAACCGGAAATTTATTAAATTTTAGTTTAAAATAATATGAATAAAGAAAAATTTGTAGAAGATATTACTCATTTATATTAAATGCTATTATTTGAATAAAATCCTCATATGTTTATTGATATGTCTAGGTATTCATAATTATAGAAAAAATATTTTTAACTTTTATTAAATATATTAATAAAAAGCTATAATTTTATTTTGTTTTTTTGTTTTATATTAATAAATATATATAAAAGGAATTTTAAAATGGACAAAAATATGCTCAATGACATTTATGAAATTTATATGAAACTTTTAAATGACTCTTAAGTACAAAAATAAAAATAACTCAATTTCGAAACAATTTTTTATAATGTCATAACTTTATTCAGTTGTACAAATTTAATTTCTGATTTAGGAGGAGAAAATAATGTGAAGGACTTAATTTGTTAAATTCTAGAATAAATTAAAAGCGAAAATATAATTAACTTTTAAAAAAATAAAATTTTTGTGAAAAATATTTATCCCTACATCAATTTTTTTTTGAAAAAAAACTTAAAATCTCAATTTAAAAAATAAAATAAATTTATTCTTGATATAGTAAACTTTTTCCAAGAAAATTTTAAAACTGAAAGTTAAATTTTAAAAGTAAAGTAAATAATTTGCAATGTTATGGAAATGAGAGATATTAAGCATATAGTAATATAAGAAATTTTAGATAAGATCTCAATAGTTTCCTAAATTATAAATAAATAAAAATATAAAAAATAAAGTAAGAAACTTTTTACTTGTTTAAAAATCTAGGAATTATTTGTAAAAATGAAAAAATAATTATTATGCCTACAAAATGACTGGCTTTAATTATAGACAATAAATACTGATTTAAAAAAAAACAATAAATTATAATATAACGACTAAATTATGAAATTAGATAATAATTTTTTACTAGAGATATCTAATTTATTTTAATAAATTTTCCAATAAGAACTTACATTAAAACATACCATGATAAAAATAATGAAATTATTTGGAATAAATTTGAATTCAAATATAATAAATCATATCGAACATATTTTTTTTTAATATATTAATACTATTTAAGAAAATGAAGAACAAGAAAAAATATTAGAAAAAAAAGACATTGAGAATTAAACTATATATTTTAGATTATTTTTTATTAAACTCAATTATCAAATTTAATAATAATAAAAGAAAATTAATATATAGAAATAACAGTTATATACTTTAAATTATAGAGATAATAAGGATATTAAGTAAGAAAATCGGTATTTAGTTAATTGGATATTTAGTCCTTTTAATTACATATCAAAATAAGAATTAAATTTAATAGTAAGATAATAAAATAATTTAAAATAAATTGAAGATATTTGTAAAAATATTGATAAAATGAATAAATTCAATAATAGCTAATCTGAGTTATTAAATAGCTTAATTAAATAATTATATAGCAGACAGTGATTATAAGTTATATTTGTTATCTTAATTTGAAAATAAATTAATTAAACTATATATAAATTTATATATGTAACATTTATTAAAATCCTATTTATATAATTTAATTTCAATTTACACAAGAGGCAATTTTCTGTAATAATAATTACATTTAAATTTATTAAAATAATTGATATAAATATTAAATAAATCATATAATTTAGATTAAATATTCGAATAGAATTAATAATTAAAACCAATACTATTTCTAACCACGAATAAAATTATTAATTCTTTTCAAAAATTAAATAAAATTAAAAATAAATAAACAAAAAAATAAGACTAATTTTATAACTAAAATTAAAACTAGAAATAAATAAAGTTTATAATTTAAACTAAATCATAAAATCTAGCTCTATTTCTAAAAACTCATATAAAACCATTAAAATAAATTAGATTATTACCATTATAATATTAAACACAAAAATTTAAAATAGAATTAAATTAAAAAAATCGAAATATCTATAAAAATCAAAAAAAACAGAAACTAACCTAAAATAAAATAAATAGTAAAAATAGCTAATACATATATATATAAATAAATACCAAAATGCTTAAAATATTCACTCAACTTTTAAAAAATAAATCAACCCAATAACATGCAAAACAAAAAATCGCTTTACAAGTAAGCTATAAAAAAACATAGACCACAATCGAAGGAAAACCCGGAGAAAACATTATGCGACTGTTATCTAAATTTGGTAATGAAAAATTTGAAGTTTTTGGACTTTGTGACTGTTAATTAGCTTGCACCACTTGTAGTGTTCATTTAAAAGAAAAATATTAAATATTATTTGAATAACCTAACGATGAAGAAATGGATATTTTATGCACACTTAAAGAATTTTACCCAGAACAAACTAGAATGGCTTGTCAATTACATATTCCTAAAACAGAAGTTTTTGAATAAAATAATTTAAATGAACTTGACGATAAAGGAAGATATATTATAGAAATATAGTTACCCTCATAAATTAATTATACTAGCGATATTTATGGAAAAAACTGATATTAGTAAATTAAAATTAAAAATTGCTTTATATTAAAAAATTACTTTTATTGTATAATTTAATAAATTATATATAAGTATTAAATTTATTTTAATTTTTTATTTTATTGTATATTATTCATGTTACTAATACAGCTTCTTATATAATGTAATTTATTCTTGGCAAAATTAAATGTGCTAAATTTAGGTATTATGTTTTTATCATATTTATCGAAACTCCTATAATTAATTTGCATATTTTTTATCTTGTTCTATAATTAATTTATGAGTAGCATAAGTATAAAATAGAATCATTATAAAAATTTAATTATGTGAGTTTCTTATAAATTAAAGTTTATTATAGAATTTTTCTAGTCTTTTAATGTTCAAAAATGTATGTTTTTAATCAAAATATTTTAATTTTAAAAGTAATTTTATAGACTTGACTGCATTTTTAAATATTTTTAATTTGGTATTTAATACTTTATTCTATTTATTAATCAATTAAATTAACAAATTAAACTTTCTGATAAGAAATGAAAATATACTTAAATTATAGAATTAAAAATTAGTCTTATTTGAAAATTTCTTATTATATCCCTTGAAAAATTGATGTTGAATATTCATCCTTTTATTATTTTAAAATAATTTATAATAAAAAAAAAGACAATCAAAAAATAAAATAAAATAAAATAAAATAAAAAAGAAGACTAATTATGAATCCAACAAAACTGGAAATTAAAGAGTCAGTTTAAACTATTAAATCTCAAAAAACAGTAAATTTTAATTTAGTGAAAGACAGACAAAATCTTCCAGCCACACATAAAGATATTAATATCGAAAAATAGTAAAATTAATACTAATAAATAATAAATAAATACATACATACTATATTTTTATAAATAATTTTTATCGAAACACTTTTATATATATTAATATATTTATTTTACATTAGTGAGACAGTTAACAAAGAGAATTAAAATATTTACAAAATTCCTAAAAAGTAATATTTAAGAATAAAAGAACTTGAATTTTAAAGGCTTTTAGAAGAACCAGTGAAAGAAGAATAAGTAGATCTAGAAGTACTAGATGAATTCACTAAAGCTGATAATTTAAACCGATCTATAACTTTAACTGACAAAAAAGAGGTTAATTAAATAGGTATGTAAAAAAATTGTATTAAAATTTACTTTTTATGTATTTATACTTATATTTATTTATTATTTTATTGTATTGTATTGTTTATTTAATTTATTATTTATGTTATATTATTAATTTAAAAAAATAATGATATTTTTTAAATAAAGAAAATCCCAATGATTTTCTTAAAGTTGTTAAAGAAGTTGACTAATACAGATTTAAAAAAAGAAATATTAATAATGAGTAAGGATTAGGTGTTTTTTATACATTAAAAGAAATTAAAAATATAAATATGGGTAACTATGGTATAATATAGCCGTACAGTTCATTAGATACAGATAAACAAGTATAGTCTTGGGGAATTCATGTAATATAATTAAATATCTAATATTAAAATTAATTTGCATATTATAATTTTAATGAAATTTATATTATTTTTTATATAGATAATGGGCTATTTTAAATTTCTTAAAATTATTATAATATATATGGCGATTTTTAGCGTATTATCACTTCCATCTGTAATATTTTACGTATCAGCTAGACGAGATAGCAAAAATATATCATATAATTTTATAGATATGATATCATATACAACATTAGGTTCATTAGGATAAGACACTTTTAAGTGTACATATACAGATATATATTCAAATAATACCTTAACTAATGAAATTCCTTTTTAATGTAATTAAGGCAAAATTTAAGCCTGGTCTTCTTAGTCTAATTACGATGCCGAAGATGATTTTAGATTTTTTTATGGTGTAATTATAAATTAAAATGAAGATATTGTAAGGTAAATTAAAGTTAAAATATAGAAAAAATAATAAATAATTAAATCACATATACTATATTAATTTGATTATTAAATTGAAAAAAAATGTTATTATTTATATATTTTTTACTTAAATTTCAGCGACTGTTCATAATTGAGTGAATAATATATGGTAAACACTGAATATAATAATTGGTCAAGTAATATTTTAGAATAAAATAGAAAAGATTGTGTTGGGAATTAAAAATGTACTTTTAAAGCAAATAGAGAACTTTTCGACGATTAATTATTTAATAAATATGATTAAGAAGAAATTTAAATATATATAAGATATTACTGTGAATAAAATGACGTTATTTTTCCTACAGGAAAAGTGGATAAAAAAGATATTGCAATTACAGTTATAACTTTTGATTTATTAATATGTATTTTATTTATTTACATGATATTTAATTTGAAAAGAAGTTAAAATATAGAACAGGAAATTATGAGAATAAACTCAATCTCTTCTAATTTATTTACCATAGAAATTAACAATTTACCTTAAATTAACACCTAGCAACTAAGGGAAAATATATATTATCATTTTGAAAAATATATGGAAAGTAATCCTGAAATAAAAAATAAAGCTAAAATTTTCGATGTTTAATTCGCTAACGATTTTTCTGACCTAAATTTAAAAAGAAAATCAAGAGAATTAATGCAATTAAGGTAGATCATTCATAAAAATTTCATTTTAAATAAAAAATTATATTAAAATAATTTATATATATATAAATTTATATAGGGATGAATACACATCAGCTTTGAGAAACCTAAATAAATATTTTAGATTAAAAGATAGAAGACATCGAAGAATTGCTCAAAGAGAATTGGAAAAAAAAAGAAAATTAGAACATTATGGGTCAGTACAACCATTTTCAGATCCGGAATTCGAAGAGGAAGAAGAGTGCAGTGATGAAGAAACTTAAAAAAATATTTAAAGCGCAAAAAATTAAGAGTAAATTAGACGAAATTATTAATTTTTTATTGATTTTATTTTTTAAAACGAAAAAATTAAATATATCTATTAATTTACTTTTAATATTTTATTTTTAGAGATAAGAGTAAAAATAATAAATAAAATGAAAATAAAGTAACTTTGGATAAACTTTAACAAAAAAAATAAAAAGATAGCAGTAGTCCCATAAAACCAAGTAGTCGAGATTTAAACATATCTTAAAATAAATAAAAAAATAAAAAATAAAATGCTAAACAAGATATTGATAAAAATTTTTAATCAAAAAATATGTTTCCATAATAAAATACATATAACAGCAAATATTCAGGATCAAGAAGTAGTGGAGGATTTTTTTCTGCCAGATTAAATAGATAAAAAAAAGTTAATTATTTGACTTAAGAAGATTAGGCATATTTAGATTCTTTAAAGAGATTTACAAAGGATTAAAATTTATAATATAAACTAGAAAAATATGATACTCTTGAAAATGTAGAATATTATCTTAACAATTTTAAAGAAAATACAAAGGCTTATAAAAAGGGACAAAAATTGCTAAAAAAAATATATACGTATTTAAGAATATAGAATAAATAATTTTAAAAGCATAATTAACAAATTTTTAGGATAATTTATTTAAAATTTTTAATTTTAAAAATTAGAATAACATATGAAAAATAAGAGGTAGATGATCTAATTATAGAGTATGATTAACTATAAAGACATAAAGTATATACAGCTTATGTAACTTTTGAAAGTATAAATTTAAGAAATTAAGCAATGGACATGTTTTTTACCTCTACTTGGGAGTTTATATTATAAAAATGCTTAAGTAAGTACAATAATTTCGAAAAATTTAAATTTTATTTTTATCTTAAAGCTTTATAAATATTTTATTATTTAAAATGACTATTTCCTTTTTTAATAATTTTAATATAAAGAAAAAAAACATGGCAACCTTAAATATTTAGAAGATAATATAGAAGGATAAATATAAAAAAAACAAATGAAAATATAGGACGCTCCTCACCCGGGGAATATAGAATGGCGAAATATTGGTATAGGAAAGTCAAAAATATTTTTTCAGTTTATTTCTATATTAATAAGTTTATTCCTAATTTTTGTCGTATTTGCAATTGTATTTTACCTTGAATATGTATCAAATGAGTACGAAGGTTAAATATATGATATTGACTGCAGTTCATATGATATCTCATACGAGGTAAAAAACAAACAAAAAATTAATAATAAATAATATATAAATAAACAAAAAAAATAATTAAAATATTAATTCTATATTAACAATATAAATAATTTTTAAATTTACATATATATATGTATTTATTTTATTATAATTTTTAGAATGTTTTAGAAGATTATAATAAAGGTGGAAATGGTCAGGGTTTGATTTCCTGTTACTGTGAATAAGGTGACAATGATGGGGAAATTTTTTATGGGGCAAAAATTTAACAAGTAGGGTGGTTTAAAAGTAACTCAAATTAATTGTGCTAAACTTATAATACAAATATTATTTTGGCCAATATTATGCCTTGGGTTATCGCCGTAGTTTTGACTATATTTTAGTAATTTATTGAAGAAATTTATGGAATAATTTCTGAAATGGAAAGACATGTCAGGTCTGATCACGAAAGTTCATCTAGGGTTTTTAAAATTTTTTTAGCATCTTTCTTAAATACTGGTATAGTTTTGATGCTTGTCAATTAGTAATAAAACTGAATTTATAATATTAAATATATTTTAATTTTAAATGAAACTAATTTTTTTAAACAATTAATATAAAAAAGTAAACCTACTGGAGGAAGTGATATATTTTTAAATGGAAGTTATTCAGATTTTACTCCTGAGTGGTAAAAAAAAACCAATTTTTATTTATTAATTTATATATTAAAATATTCAAAAATAACTTTATTTTTAGGTACTAAGATGTCGGAACCACTATTGTTATTACAATGTTTGTTGATTTATTAATAGAATAATCACTTATGGCTTTTAAACTTGGATGGTTTGTATATAAATAAAAAAGGGACAGAAAAAAACCAAAATACGAAGATTAATATAGTGATTTATATAATGGAACTAAATGTTAGACAAAACAGGAATATAAAAAATTATTTGGTGGATATGAATTTGAAGTAGAATGTAAATATATCTAAATATAATTTAATTAGGCTTATTATTTATTTTAAAATTAAAACATAATTTTTTAATTTTAGCATAATATGCAAAAATTTTGAATCTCGTTTACATATCATTTTTATATAGTTCAGGAATACCAATTATGTAAAATTTAAAGAAATTATTTAGTATAAATTAAAAATTTAAACATTTTTTTATAAAAAAAAATTCTTAATTTTATATACAGGTATTGGATAGTATGTTTAATTTTAGTGTTTTAATATTGGGTTGATAAAATATACTTAATAAAAATGTGTAAAAGACCTGAAAAGCATTTAGAAGAACTAAATATTATTGTATCTAATTTTCTATATTTTATCATATATTTGCATATAATATTTGGTATTTGGTTTTACTCAGAAGTAAGTATTTTTACATATGCAACAACTTTTGAAAGAAATGAGGCTTTGAATGCTAGACTAGGAAGTGTAGTTTCTTTATTTGGGCAAAGAATATTTTAATCTCATAACATTATATTAGGAATTTTATTAATTATTCTTTTGGCCTATTATTTTATAGCTGAAATTTGTAAAAAAAAACTAAAAAAAATACTTATTTAAAAAATTAAAATAAAATTAATCATTTTTTAAATGAAAAGGTAGGAATATTTATATTGCTGTTAATAATCTAATGAAAAAAGATAAAAAATACGTTCTATCTGAAACAATCATTAAAAAATAAGAAGAGAAATCTAGAAAAAAAAATATTTCATAACCAAACACCTTTGCCTCTCCTGTAAATAGAAGTAATGTCAAAGATTTAGAGGATATTGAAAACTAATAAGATAAAAATTCCAGAAATAACCAAAGCACTTTGGAAGAAAATTAACAATAATAAGAAATGATGAAATCAATTGAATTAAGAACAAAAACTAAAGAAAAAATTTAAAAATCCGAAAATTCAGATTAAGATCAAACGAACAATATTAACAATACTTAAAGTTTAAATAATTCATCATAAGATATAAAAAATAAATCTTTGGATTTAGGTAGGAAAAAAAGAAGTGACCTTGACGAAAATAGTAACAATAATAGTTAGAATAATAAATCTTAGGGAAATTTAAATAAATCTGTGGATTTTGGCAAAAAATAGAATAAATCTGCGAAATATGAGAAAAATATAGACCTAAACCCATCAGATATTAAAAACTAGCCTTAAAATGCTTTTTTTATGTCTGACCGAATTATAAATACAAAATAGTAAAAAGAAGAATATGAAAATTAAAAAGATTTATATGAATTATAAATTTAATTGTAATAAGAATAATAAAAGCCTTTAGAACACTTTACTATTTATGAAATTTTATCATATGAAAATTTGCAAAATGAGTTGAAAAAGACTAAAAATTATTATCAATCGCTAAGATAAGAAATGAGAGAGGGCAGAAAATAGATAAACAGAAAATCAAAACACTTATTAAATTCTCTTAATTATAAAATGGGAAAAATTCTAGAAGAAATGAAAAAAAGAGAAAAATAAACTAATATTATACTTAAAAGTAAGAAAATAAATAAGAAATTAATTGATTTCATATAAGCAGGCAGAACTGAACTTTTGGATTAAAATAGAGTCTTTAAAATAGGGGGATTATATAGTTATGATATTTTTGAAAATATTCATTATAAATAAATTTATGAACACAGAACTTTAATGTAAAATGTTAAATTACATCATTCGTAAAGGTATTAAAAATTAAGAGAGCATATAAGAGATATATGAAAATATTCGATTAAAATAGAAAATTTTATATACTTATATATATATAATAATTTTAATTACATTATAAATGTGTATAGAGAGTATTATAATAGGAATAGAAAATTAAACCATTATTTATAATTCAAATTTTTGAAAGGTTGTAAATTTTTAATATGAAAAATATTTATTGTAGAATTTTTTAAAAATAAAGTGTTTGGTTTTTATTTTAGTTTCTAAATTATGGAAAGAATTTATTAGGATTTGATAATATAATATTAATATAAAATTTTTACTTAAAAAAATAAATTTATAATAAAAAATAAAAATAAATTTAAACCCTTAAAACTGACTTATTTTATAGTTAAAAATTAATAATTTTAAATAAAAATGAGAGCAGTAACTAATACAAATATAATGGTAGATGACTTCGATTTTTGTAAAGAATTCCCTAAAAACACCTTTATTCATTTTCTTACTCATTTCCATCAAGATCATTATGAAGGATTAACTTAAAAATGGGGAAAATACTTATTATTATAAAATGATATATAAAAGAAAAAAATAATAATTTAATAATATATTTTTATTTAATTATTTTTAGGATTACGGAAAAATATTTTGCACAGAAATTAGTAAAAAGCTCATCTAATAAAAATTTAAAAAAGTTTAAAATATACAAGTGTTAGAATATTAAACAAAATATACATTAAACTTAAAAACTCAGGAAATTATAGCTATCAATGATAAACCTCTAGAAAATTTGGGAAATTAAGATTTTGATTAAATTAATACTAATATTTAAATAAATAATTAAGATTTATAAATAAATAATTGTAATAAAAATATAAATTATATTATTGATTTTTGGGCGTTTAATGCTTTCCATATACCTGGGTCTGCTATGTATTTATTTAAAGGATATATGGGTACTATATTTAATACGGGTGATTTCAGATTTAATTAAAAAATGATTGATGAAAATCCTGTACTTTTTCCAAAAGGTAAAATATTTGATAATTTTAAATAATTAATTAAATTTTATTATTATAATGAAATTCATTGAATAAATTAAGATAAAAGAAATAAATCTAATTATGATATAAGTATATAAGTGGATGAGATGATTTTCGATAATACTTATTGTAATCCATATTTTAAATTTCCAAAATTCGAGGTAGTTTTGTAAAGAATGATATAAATTATAGAAGAAAATAAAGATAAAAAAAAAGTTTATATAGCCATGGGGGCTCTAGGAAAGGAAGATATATGCGTTAAATTATCAAGACATTTTTAGACTTTATTAGTAATTAAAGAGGAAAAATTAGAATAGTTAAAATCTATTGATTATAATACAGAAATTTTTACTACAGATAAAGAAAAAGGCTTCATAGAAATTATAAAAAAATACGAAAAAGATAAAATAGTTGAATAAGAGAAAGCTAATAATTCTAGTTTTATATGTATAACTACAGATTTTTTAATGCTCGATCATAAAGTATATAAAAAAATTTATAATCATTTTCTATTTTTATTTATATTTTCAAAATTTATATTTGTTTATAAAAGGACCCAGATGGAATAAACTATACAGTTCCTTATAGTTTACATTCGAATTGGGATGAAATGAAAAGTCTGGTAAAGGCAGTTAATCCAGCCATACTAAGAAGATTAGTGCTTGAAATTTATAAATTACCATAATTTAAAAAAAATTAAAAAATTCAGTTTCAAACTTATTATTTAAAGTATGCAAAGAATGTTTTACGAAGAGGAGAATCTGGCTATGCATAATTAAAAACTGAATTTAGTGATTTAACTAAAATAAGTTAAAATTTTAAATAGTGTATGAAAAAAGATATGAATGATTAAATTGTATGTTTATAATATAAAAAATGAAAAATTATTTTTAATATTAATTTATATAAAAAATATAGATAAAGGATCTTAATTTAGACACTCAAGACAAATCTTTAAGAAAAAGAAGGAATATGGCTGAATAATAAGAAGAAATCAAAGGGCCATCTGGGAAAGAAAGTTATTAATAAATTGCAGAAAGAATGCTTGCAACACATAAAAATAAATAAATTACAAATTATTATCAGAAATTTAATAGTAATGATGAAAATAGCTTTTATTTAAAATAAGATTTATCATAAAGCTATGAAAGTTTAACTATGAATAAATAGCTATCTTTAAAAAATAATTAAAATGAAACTTTATCTGAAGGTCACTCAACTCGAGATTGTAGTAATAAATTTTCTGAATATAATTTGTAATCTTAATAAAATCAAAAAAATAAGTTTTTAAATATAAGACCTAACAAAAATGAAATATATAAATAAATGAAAAAATTAAAAGAAGAAAAATTTAAAGAATAAGAAAAATAAAGGAAATTAAATGAAGAAATTTTAAAAAAATAAAAAATTAGCTTAGAAAATGATCCTGAAATATTGGATCTTTTAAAGAAATTCAAAAATAGTAATAATAAAAATATTTAAAAAATGTGATTTTTAATTTAAAAGTAATATTAAAAGTGTATATTTTTTGAATTTTTAAATATTATCTAAAATTTAAGTTAATTAAGATGTTAAGCAGAGCTTAAACATTAATATATGTATTTATATATATGCAAACTCTTACAATATATATAAATACTATAGTATATTTATAAAGTTAAATTATTATAATATAAAGTTTTTACATTAAAATGAAATAAAATACTATTAATTTTTATATTTGTTATATATTTTTTTATAATATATTATTATGATATTTTTTAATACCATTTTTTTATAAAAAATAAATCATCTCATTTTCTGAAAAAGTATTTAGAAATTTTACTAAATTTAAAGAAGGCACTATTCATTTCAGGTTAACTTTAAATTTTAGGTTTGAATTATTTTTATTATTATGTTTAATTAGTATTTAAAACATTAACAGTTTATTATTATTATTTTTATTTATTTTTATTCATTTTATTATATGTATTTTCTAAGGTAGTTTTAAATTAGTCATAAACATGTTATCTTTCCATAAATTAATGGTTAGCTTCATTTAAACCCCCTTTACTTTATTCATTTATCATATCTTTAAAATCCATATTTCCATGTTTGACTTTTTCTAAAGCATCAATAATTATGGAATTATACATTTCAACAGTATATTATTTGGCAACTTCTTTTTCAATATCTTATTCAACAAGCCATTCGTAAACAGCATTCATAATTCCGTATTAAGGTCCCATTAAACAAGCTAATCCTTTTATTAAAAAATTTTATTTAATAAATTGTATAATTTTACATTTAATTATAAATCTTTAAAAGTTTGATAAATAAGTGAATATCTAAATATCTTGTTATTATTTATTTTCCAGTATATATATTTTAATTAAAAGTATAAAAAACAAAAAAAAAGTAGAAAAAAAATTATAATAACACTAATTTCATTTTTTTTCCATAAAAATTTCTAATCAAGACAATTATATAAAACAAAAATTTTTTATTTTTTATTTACCTTGCATACTATACATTTCATGATTACTTGACACAACAAATGGATTTCCAACAGTAGAAAACAAATTAACGACACTTTCATTATGAGGTTAAATTAAAGGGGCTCCTACATTCAAAGCCATGGAAGGTAAAGGGCAAGATCTTACTATAGTACAAGTTTTATTGTCTACACAAGATTAAAATTTTTCATTGGGCATAGCGGCCAAATTAACTATCAATTAATTGTCTTTGAATTTTAATTCTGACACAATTTTTTCTATCATATCAACTCTTAATCCGACTATTACCCAGTCAGCTTTATCAACTACTTCTTAATTTGTTTTGGCAATTTTTAATATATCAGGGAACTCAGATGCCAGTTGTTCGGCGTTTTCTTTGTTTCTGGGAGATATAATAATTTTTTTGGCTAATATGAAAAGAAAAAAATTAAATATTTATTAGATTTTTAAATTATAAATGATGAATTTATTTATGAAATTTATGATTTATATTTTATATTAAAAATTATTTTTTTTGTTTTTTTATTTTGTTTTTGTTTTTTATTTAGTAATTTACCTCTTTTATCTCCAACGTCAGGGTTACAAAGTCCTTAAATCATAGATTTATTAATAGTTCCAACTCCAACAAATCCAAGGGTTACATCTCTATAGTCTTAAAATTCTTACATATTATTTTATTTATTTTTTATATTTTAAATTATTTGTTTTGATTTCTTATTTTTTTTTATTTATTTTGTTTTTGTATTATTTTTTTTTTTGAGAAATATTTTTGCAAAATTAAATTACTTTTAAACCTCTAGAAAATAATTAAACAGTTTATAAAAACACTTCAATTATTTTATTAATAATCTGTAATCAACTAATTTTATAAAGTCTTAATTTACAATAGCATAACAAAAATAAGAAAATTTTGTGGATTACACTAAAAACTTATATACTAATAAATTAATAGGTACTATTTTGAGTAAAATATGATGAGCCAAATTAATTGATACGTAAGTAGAACTAATAAATTTATAAATTAAATAATTCATTAAGCAAAACGATAGCAACAACAAAAATAAAATAAATATATGTAGATATATTTTAATATTTTAAAAATAAATGATTTACAATATATTTAACCCTTTCTTTTTTAAATTATAAAAAGAATTTCAGTTTTCTAATATTTGAATTCTATTTTAAAAATAAAATTCTGAATATTTAAAATAAAAGTAAAAATAAAATAAAAATAAATCCTATAATATATATTTCTTCATATTTTTCTATAGAAATAATACCTTGTATTCAAGATAAAATATTTTTCAAAAAATAAATAAAAAATATCAATTTTAAAAAAGATTCCATTAGCAAAATAACTTGTATTATTGAAACGATACTTTACAAATCAAAAAAAAGACATATATTTATTTAAATAATAATGCGACATCATATTGTAATAAAATTAGTAATATTTGTGATTAATTTCATTTGATTTATATAATAAAATAATTAAGATAAAACATAGTATATATATAATTTTTCCCATAATTATTAGCTATTACATTTTCTAAATAATTTTCTTTTTTAATCCAAAAATTCTATAAAAAAAAAAATTGGATATATTAATAAGAAATATATTATTTTCTAATTCCACTGAGGAAAAACATATTATATCTAAAGTTTTTATATTTTTTTTTAAATTTAAGAAAACAAAATACTTAGTATTTTTTTGTTTCAAGTTTAATTTAGTAACTTTGTTTATTTTTATGTTCCATCATATAATTTATAACTATTTTGGAAACTTATATATATGCGAAAAAATTATATAATTATGGCAAAATTACTCTTAGTATCTTAAAAGTATATGAGTTTATAACTTAAACTTGAAAAACTATTATTTTTTGCATTTAAAAATAAAAATATAATTCTATTTTATTTTTTACCATTATATTTTATTAAACTATTTCATATTTCTTGCTGTCGGTTTAATTCGTATAACAGGAAAATAATATTATTTAATCAAATTAGGAAAATTTTAAAAAATGAATTGCGCATCTTATAAATTTATTCTACTAATAAATAACTTTATAATAAAAAATAAAAGGTTATTTTATAAAATTATAGCCCCTTATATATATACTTTTTTTTTATCATTTAAAAATAGTTAAATTTATAATAGAAAAAAGTTTTAATAATGCTTATGCTATTTTTATACACTTTATGACCAGTTTTAATATTAATTTCATTAACTTGTTTCTACTAATTAAAAGTAAATTAAAAATTCTTAAAATTTCATAAATTTTAATATCTGTTAATTTAAAAATTTTGATAGAAAAATATTTTAATAATGATTATTTTATACATTATTTATCATTTTATAACATTTCACACTTTATTTTTTGATTATTTTTAATTAAAAGATAAGTATATTATTTTTAAAAAATTGTATTTCAGTCAAGCCCCTTTAGCTCAGTGGTTAGAGCGCTCCCCTAGTAAGGGAGAGGTCGTAGGTTCGATCCCTGCAAGGAGCTGACTCTTTTTTTTTATTTTTATTTAATTAAAATATAATTAAAAATTATTCAATCAATCCTTAATATATATAATTAATTAATAAAAACTTATAGAAAAACGAAAATAAATAAATAAAAAAATAGACATAAAATTTTGATTTACTAATTTATTTTATATAAATAACTTATTTATAGTCATTATAATTAATATAAAATAAAAAAAAATACACTATAAGACTTTAAAATTATAATATAATAGTAGTCAATTTTTACTTAAATTTAATATTAATCATTTTTTAGTAATCATTTTTTAATAAGTAGCTTTTAAAATGTTGTTAAATTATTTATAAACTTATTTTTTTTCGGCATATTAATGATTAGCTTCATTTAATCCTCCTTTAACTTATTCGTCAATCATACTTTAGAAAGTAAATCCTTTATTCAAAACTTTATGTTAAGCATCAATAATAATGGAATTAAACATTTCCATAGTAAATTCTTTAGCAGTTTTGGCATCAATTTTTTATTCTTTTACTAACCAATCATAACAGGTTTACAAAATACCATATTAAGGTCCCATTAAACAGGCCAATCCTATATAAATTTAAAATTAATTTTTATTAATAATATATATTTACTTAATTAATACTATTTTTAAAATATTAATTTTCTTATATGATAATTAATTAATAATTAAATTTTCATATTTTTACCTTATAAACTGTAAATTTCCTAACTAGTTTTAACAGGGAAAGGGTGTCCAACAACACCAAATAATTCAGTAATTTCTTTATCATAAGGTTACAAAATAGGGGCCCCAACGTTCAAAGCCATAGAAGGTAAAGGACAAGCTCTGATAACGGTAACTTTTATTTTGGGAGTTTTAATACAAGTTTAAAAAGTATCATTGGGCATAGCGGCTAAGTTAATAATTTTTTGTCCATTTTTGAATTTTAATTAAGGAATAGTTTCTAATACTTAAGGCACTCTCAAACCAATAACTATCCAGTCGGATTTATCGACTACTTCTTAGTTAGATTAGACTCTTTTAACTATGTCAGGGTACTATTTGGCTAATTTTTTAGAGTTTTCTTCTCCTCTGGGAGATAATATCAAACTTTTTGCTGATAAAAATGTAAAATGTAAATTAAAAATTTAATTTAAATTTTGAATTTAAAGTACATAAGAATATAAATAATACTAAATATAAATGAAAAAATATATAATAAAAAAAATTTTTTTAAGTATACCTTCTTAAAATTATTATAAAAATAGGTGATTTATTTATAAGATTTTATTTTTTAAAAATATTAGTAAATATTATAAAAATCATAATTATTTTTATTTATTTTTTCCTTAAAACTAATAAAAAATCCATAAAAATAAAAACCAAAAAAAGCAAATAAAAATACTAAAAAAAAATTTTTATTCAAAAATAAATAATAACAATTTTAAAAAAATTTACGTTTATCTTCCTAATTGACTCTAGCATTACATAATCCTTCAACCATAGCTTTAGTAATAGTTCCAATACCAATAATTCCAATAGTAACATTTTAATAAGCTTTTCCTGATTTTTTTTATTTAGTGACTTTATTTTTATTTTTATTATTATTATTGTTTTCTTTTTATTATTTTTAAGATTTAGCAGCAGAAACTTTTTTTTCTTTTTAAGCACTTGTTTATTTAGATTTAATTTACTTAACTTCCTTCTTATTTTGAACTTTTTTTTGGGTTTTCTTGGTGTTTTCGGCATTTTTTTTCTCTTTTTTTTCATCCATAGCTTTTTTAGCCTATTTTTGTTATTGTCTAACTGATTTCACTCTTTTTTGTTATTAATCGTCCTATTTTTTAATATTTTTAGTTTTAGGGGCTTTACTTTTGATTGCCTACACTTTTTTTGAGACGGTTTTTTATAAAACTTTTCTTACCATTTTTATTTTTATAGAATATTTTGATCTGTTTATTTTTTATTTAAATTATTTATTTGTTTATTTTTTTATTTATTACTTTATTTTCTATTTATTTTTTTTGTAATTAATAAATTTGCGGAATATTTATGATATTTTTTTTCATCTATTTAGTAATATTAAATTTACTATAAGGTTATAAATCTCAATATTTCGAGATATTATCTATAAGGTCTACATAATTTTTAATTTTAATATGTATGAAGAAATTTTAAAAAATTGATTATAACATAATTTATAAAAAATTACAAACTTTTAAATTCTTATAAATAATTTAATTCAAATATTTTAAACATCAGTATCTGTTTAATTCTAGTTTTATATTATATCAGTGTCATATGAGTTTTCTTAACTATTTTTTTTCGTTTGTTAATTTTATTATTATTATCTTAAATTTTCCAAAATATTAAGCAAATACTTTTTAAAAATTTAAATTATACATTAATATATTTTATAACTTAATTAAAAATAATAATGATTACTTATTTTCTTTCTTTATAGTATGTTTCTAATTCTAATTGCTATTCATTTTATTGCTATAAAACTACTTTAAGCTATATATTCTATTAATAATATTTAAGTTATAAATTAAATACATATTTTGTTTATAATTTAAAACAAAAAATACTTGATTTTCTAGTTATTCTAAATATTCAACTTCATCAGGATCTTGTTAATTTCCAAATAATTACTAAAAGTTGTTTTCCCCCTAATATTTAAAAAAAAGTAGGATAAAATTTTGTTTAATTACTAATATATTCTAATAAATAAAAAAATATTTTTTTATAAAATTTGTAAATATACTAATGGTGAATGGATAGAACTTATGGAATGCTTTGATTTTCTTAAAGAAACTAACTGACTTCCATTATTTTATAAGTATATATTATTATTTAATCCCTAATTCGCTCCATCATCTTTTTAATAATTAAAAAATAAGAAAAATTTATATTTGTAATAATTTTAAATTAGTTAAATAAAAAATCATTTTTACCTTATTAAAGATTATGAAATATTTAATTATTATGATTTTATTTAGACTTTTATATTTAATTATTAATATCATTTTAATTATTTTCAAATGTCCCTTTAATGCTTAGATTTTAATCTTCTAAACTAAGTAAATTTTACTTAATAGAACTATTATTATCAGAAAATTACATATTATATTATTATTCAATTTAAGATTTGTCAAATATTAACTATTAAGAATAATTCTATTTGTGTTAATTTAAATTAGAATTTTCCTATTCAGTTTTTACAATATCTTTTTATTATTTGATATAATAATTTTAGCTGTTACTAGCTGTTTACTAATCTTACTAACTATTTTAATCTTGTTAATTATTACTAATATTCTAATTTTATAAAATATTTTAATTTTACCCATATACAAATTAACTAACGCTTTTTTCTCGTTTTTAAATTTATTCATATTTATCTTTTTCTTAATTTTATTTTTGCTCATGTCCATTTTATTAAATTGAATCTTATTAGTTATATAAAAATTTGTTTAGACTATGGTCCAAATTTTAACTCTAATAAATATTTTTTTCAAATAATTGATTCTTTTAATCATCTAATTGCTATATTTCTAAGTTTAAATTTTAATTTTACTCTTATAAATGTTCATAGTATTTATTTAATTCTAAATGCTTTTTATCTAATTCATCAGAAATTTATTATAAATTTTTATACTCTGAATCTTATTCACTCGATTTTTTACTATTTATATATGTTTAATTCCTCCACTTATTAAAATATAAATACAGGTTATTAATTTCATTTAGTTTTAATTTCATTTACTACTTTTAAATAACCAAATATAGTTATTATCCATTATTTTTTCTTTGTTGCTATTATATTTTTTGTTCCAATGAAATTGCAACTAATGACTTTCAATATAATTAAAAAATAAATAATTTAAACTAAGGATATAATATATTATATTTAACTTTAAAAATTATAATATTACATGAGTTTTTATCAAACTATTAACTATATTCATCTCATTATTTAAGTGTTATAATTCATTATTTTCTTTATTCTATATGCTAATTTAGTAATCTTTAATTTTAAAAAATGTTTGTAATTTTTTTTTATACAATAATTTTTATAAAATTTTAGCTAAAATTTTAACCATAAAGTAGTTTTAATTTTTTAAACCATTTATTTCAACTTGATCATTAACATAACTATATTCATTATTTTTCCATATAATTTTATTATTATTTTTTTTTAGCTATTAAAAAGCTATATTGTAAATATATTTAATCTTATTTTAATAAACTCTATACAATATAAAAGCACTCAGTTAATTATTATGTATTTGTAATTATTATTTATTGTATTTATATTTTTCAACAGTATTTTATCTATACTTATTAAAATAATGCCGCAGTTTTATTGTCCAATTATTTTATATTCTAGTTACAAATTTTTAATAAAATATATCTCGCTATCTTATAAATGTCGTATTTTTACAAAATTTTTAAAAACCTAAATTTATTAAGTATTAACGTGAATTTTACAAATGATCAAATAATTATTATTTTTTTAATTTTTTAAATAATAGATATCTTAACGCATTTATTTATCTAAATTTCTTATATTATATTATTTACTAATTTTCGCTAAAAGTGGAAAAATACATACCTTTAAGTAAATTCGGATTTTTATTATATCGTAATTCATAAAAAACTTAGCTTATAATTTTTTAATTTTTTTAATTTATTTTATAATCAATTTCTTAAAATTTGAGTAATGCACAATATTTTTTTTGAAAAAAATAGTCACTTTGAACTTATTAACCTATACTATCTAAAATTCTTTTATAAAATAATTATTTAATTTTTTATATAAGTTAGTTTATATAAAAATATATTTGTCTTAAATTTATTTTATAATAATCATTATTTTTTATATTTTAATTATTTTTTTACAAGTCTTGCCATTTTACGAAAGCTGCAATCAAATTTTTATTTACCTTATATTTTTTATTTCTTAGATTTTGCATTTTAACTAATCCCAATTCATATTTAGAAGCTATTTTTTCCTCATATTATAAAATATCTTTTATCAGTTAATAAGTCATATTTTTAACCTAAATTTCCTTTTATTAAATTCCATTTTTTAGCATACAGAAATGAAATTATTTTAATGTTGTTTTTTTGGAATGAAAATAATTTAACTTTTAAATTTTACTTAATTTTTTTATTAAATAAGTAAAAAATAGCTCTTTTGTTAATTTATTTTTTAAAGTTGGGGGGATTTTCTAGCTCTTTATTTTATTCAATTTATATGAAAATTATTTATTTACTAAAATATTTATAAAACTTTATTTCAATTAAAAGCATTTTTTAGAAATTAAATGAGTTAATTTTTTCACTAAGAAAATTGTTTTAAGCTACTGTAATTATAGATTATGTTATTATTATATTGTTAATAAATTTAAGGATTTCTCATTAAAATTATTATTTTCTTTGTTTTTTATAGTATAATTTACTACGGGTTATATATGCATATAACTTTACATTTTATATTTTGATTTTTTAATTTTCAATTTTTTGAATAAAATTTAATTGTTTTTATTGTAAAAAAATAAAATTAATATAAAAAAATTCGTAAAATTTAATTAATATGCTCTAAAATTCTAATATAACAATTTTTTTAATCACCATATACTATAATATACTATGAATTATTAAAATTTCAAATAAAATTTATAATATTTAATAAAATAATTATAAAACAACGTATAAAAAATTATATAAATTTGCAATTTTTATCAATAAATAAAATGTCAATTCCCCCTGTTAAAGACCGTGAAACAATAGATGAAGAAATCAAATTTGAAATAAAAAAATAAAATGATCCTACACAAAAAATGCAATTACTAGCTTTGAATTACTATCTATAATTAAAGAAATAAAAAGATAAGGAATTGGAAATTGAAATGGAAAAACTGGCCTAAAAATATTAACAAGAAGCTTTAGAATATTAAACTAAAATATAAAACATAGTTGAAGGTAAGATCATGAAATTTTTGTAATATTTCAATATCCATTATAATTTTTAAAAAACATTTAAAAAAAAAAATTTTTATTTAAATTATAAAATAAATATAGCAACACAATTAATTTTATTTTTATAATTAAAATTATTTTATAAAATTATTTAATAAATTTATAGGTAAAGCAGACATTGAAAAAGAAGAATTATAAGGAATTGATAAATATTTAGAAGAATCAGAAAAATAAGACATGAAGAAATTTGATTAATATATAGAAAATAAAGAGCCAATTCCAGCTTATTGGTATAAATGTTTAAAAGATTGTCCTATGATAATGGACGAAATTACCGAATAAGATGCAAATGTTTTAAATGATTTAACAAAAATAGAGTATTAACCAGACCATAATTCTAAAAATTTTACCTTGATATTTTATTTCGGAGAAAATGATTATTTCAAAAACCCTGTAAAAATTTAAAATAATGTGATTTTTTTTTTAAAATTAAAAATTTTATTATTTGTTTAATTAATATAATTATATTGGAATTTTAGGAACTTTTAAAAACTTTTTATATGGAAGCTGAAGATCAACCTTATAAAGCAGAAGGTACGCATATAGACTGGAAAGAGGGGAAAGATGTGACAAAAAAAACTATAAAATAAAATTAAAAAAACAAGAAAACAGGAGCCAAAAGGCAAATAGCTAAAGAAGTTGACGATAAATCTTTTTTTAACTTTTTTAAAACTATAAATTTAAGAGAATAAACAGGTTTCGAAAAAATGTCCGAAGAAGCCAAAGGATAATTAGAAGAAAAAATGAATATTGACTATGATATAGCCAGGGCAATTATAGACGAAGTTTTACCCTATTCTTTGGAATATTATTTAAATGTAAGAGGAAAGGGAAATTTAGATTTGTTAGCCTAATAAAATGAAGAAGAAGATGAAGAAGATTATTAGGCTGTTAAAAAAAAAAAATAAGAAGATAAAAAAGAAGATATTATATAGGATAAACCTGAGTGCTAGTAATAATGAGGGAATATGAATTTAATTTATATAAATATAAAAAATTATGATTTAATTTTATAATTAATATAACTATAAATATACTTATAATTTTATTGCTTAATTAAAATTAAATATCATAATTTTTAATGCATTTATTATTATTTGAAAAATGCTTATTATTCTTTATCCCCAATTTCCCAAAATTTTTTTGCATTTTGACTTTAAAAAGGTGTCAATAAAAGTGTTGCACAAATATATTTGTTATTTTGGAAAATTTTTTCTCCTTTAAAAGATTGTTCTTTTATATTAATTTCATTTAAAATTTCAGCCCCAAAATTTTTTTAAGGATATTAAACCATTTTCTAATTATACACAAAGTCTATATAAGCTATTGATAGCTCTAAATAATAAGTATAATTTATAAATTAATAATTTTAAACAATATTTATATTTTATGTATTACTATATTCCATTGCAACATAAAATGACATTTAGGTAAATTTTTAAAAAAGACCAGACGTTTAATAATCTTATAATACAGCAATTTTGCAAGTTTAAAAAGTGCTGTTATTTTTTTTCTCATCATCTTTAATTTTTTAAATAATATCATTGGTTAATAATTTTTTTTCCAAATCAATTCTATATTGTAACTCGTCCGTTTTATTATTCAACTATTTTAATAATTTATTAATTATAAAATCTTATTTTAAATCATGAAAAATATATTGTGTTTTTTTATTTTTATATATTTAACATATATATAATTTACACAATCATAACCAGAAAGATTTGTATCAAATGTATTAACAATATATGCACCGACAACTTTATTTTCATTTTTAATATCTTAAGCTATAAATTATTATAAAGGTCTATTTTTTATTCCATCAATAATTAAGTTTTCTATAATTTTCTTAAATTCTTATTAATTAACTTTTAAACTTACATATAAAGGATGACCCTGATAAAACCCTTCTATAAAACATTAAACGGCTTATTACAAATATTTTTCTGTTAAAAATGATATTTTAATATCGCCAAGTAATATATTTTATTCCATATATTGTATTTTATTTCCTATTTGCTTTTGGTTTGTTTTTTTATTATATAAGGTAAACTAATTATATAAATATTCTATAAAAAAATCATAGTATTAAACATATACTAGTTCTTTGATATTTTTAATATTTTATAATTTCGTAGTGTTAAAATTTCGATATAAAATTTGGAGAATACTTAACTTATTTATTTAATTTATAAAAAAATAAGTAATCTTGTACCAAAAGTGTTTTATTAAAACATTAAAGTAAAATTTTTTTTTTTTCAAAAAATTATTTAAAATAAATTTTTAAGATATTTTTATATTATGCTTTTATGTTATATAATAAGCTTAAAGTTGCGAAATAAATTATTATTTTATTAAATTAAAATTAAAATATGATAATTTGAAATTTCAATTAAACAGTTAAATCTAAACTAATTATGATATATTAATATCTATATATATATTATTTATAAATTTTGTTATACGTAATTTTATATAATTATATAAGTTTTTTATTTAAATTTTGTTATCTAATTTGTTAAATCTTTAAAAATAAAATATATATTCTGAATATTTATCAAAAATGGTATATGAAAATTTTTAAATAGTTATGTGTTGTAGTTTTTATTTATTTAATCATAATTTTGGTTATAATAATTATTATTCATTTTTTCTTATAATTGCTCTTTTATTATTATTAATGCCTAATTAATTTTAAGGAATACCTTAAAAGTACAAAATATATTAATTATAGAAATCGACTAATTCTCTTCTTCCACTTAACTAGTAAGATTTAGCTAATTCACTTGTCATAGGTACATATTGCAAAATACAAACGAGGTTTTTTTAATCTTTAAGTAATTTTTCTCCTTTAAATTCTAATTCTCTAACATTTTTAATTTCATTTAAAGGAACTGCATCTAAATGAGCAGTTGGATGTACAATTACTTTTCTATTATAAACAATATCAATAAATGCTTTAGCCAACTCTTTAATTAAAAAATTAATTAATTTAATAAAAAAATAAAATTAATATAATAAAGGATAATATTTTAAATATCAATTAATTTATTTACTAAATTCCATAGAAGAATAAAATGCCATTTAATTAAATTTAGAATAAAGTCCTGTTGACTGATATTCCTTTAAAATGGCCAACCTAACAGTTTAGTAAAGCTATTTATTTTATGATACCTCAATCTCTTTTTATAACTAACTGACTATTTCACAATCAATTAAAGAGTTTTCTAACTATTATTTAAATTACATTTTTTCGCTAAATTTTTCATTCTATAAAAAAATTAAAAATAATAAGATTATAATTTATAATTAAGTTTAATATTTCAATAAAAAAAAGTTAAAAAAGCCTTATTTAAATAATAAAACAGAAAATCAAAAATCAAACATTGATAAAAATTAAAATTAATCCTAGTTTTGAAAAAACACTCTATTTTTTTTTATATATTTTTTAATTACACGAATTAACAAAAAAAAAAAAACCAAAAATCTCATATATTGTAAAAATAGTATTTTTTATTTATATATATATATTTTTTTTTTTAGTTTTTTTACATTTTTGTAATCAGAAAGTCCAAAACCCTAGTCATTAATCAAATAAACGCCCACAATTTTGCTTAAATCTTTTAAATCTTTGGCAATTAACTGCTACAAAGGTCTTTATTAAACAGCATCTTTTATACCTTATGTTATAATTTTTCTAAACTCTTCAGCGTCGATTCCTAGCCCGAGAAACAAAGGATGAGACTAATAATATCCCTCTATATAACATTAGGCAGCGGCCTTTATATCTTCTTCATTGTCCAATAATAAAGAAATTTACATGTTTTTGAAAATAATAGGCTACATATTTTACTTATTTTAAAAGTATTTTTATTTTTATTTATTTATTTTTTTTTTTAATTTTTTTTTAATTTTTTTACTTTTTTTTAATCTTTATGTCTTATTCAAATTTTTCTTGGTTCTATACGGGTCAGTAAATATGTAAAATAAATCTGAAATACAATGAAATTCTTAAATTGAGTATAATCCTATTTATTAATTCTGGTTTCTATATTTTTCATAACTAAAAGTAGGTATTAAAAAAGATATAGAAATAACTATATTTGCATAATTATATAACGTATGGTTAAATTTTATCCTTTTGGTCATCATTTTATTCAGCAGCTTTTAAATAAATAATAATTATAGGTATTTAAAAAATAATAAACATGTTACCTTAGACAAGTTTTAAACTTATTCATGATTTTGATGATGTATATAAAAATTGTATATCTTATCCATAATAAAGTTATAAATTATTTTGAAAATGAAATTCAGTAAAATATTAAGTTATTTCAAAAAATTGACTGAACATACAGCTGACAAAAAATTACTCAGTATTATTTTTGGTGAGAAAAAAGTAATAACTAAAAAATAAATTTATATTTACTTAACAAAATGCTGATGTTTAGAGAATTAATTAGAATTAAATTTTCAAAAACTTAATTTACTTATTTGATTTTTTTTTCTATAGAAAAAATAAAACACAATTTTTTTCCTTGTAGAACTTCATATATAAAAAAAATTCAAATTTAAAAAATGTAACTAAATATTTAAAGATTTTTAATAAAAGAAGAATAGATGGTTTTAAAAATAAATAAAAATTTACAAAAGTTTTTAATTTGATTAAAATTAGAATTTCTATATTGTTTTAATCCTACCACTTTTAATATTAAAAATAAAATATTAAACAGAATTTAGCCCTTTCTAATATAGAATTAAATTTTATCTTTCGAAACAAAAACTAATTAACAATTAAAATTACTATTTAAAAACCAATTTTCTCTAATATCAATAGCTTTTTAATTATTAAAAACCATAGTTTAAAATTAAAATTATATAAAAATATCAATTTTTAAAATCTTATTTTACTTTAAATAAAAAAATTTATATTTCAAATAAAAGTTTCTATATAAAATAGATAAAATATAATTTAATAATTTTAGTATTTTATCTTTCATATTAAGTTGAAGAACAGAAATTAAAAAAATTAGCAAACAATTAAAAGATATTCTGGAAAATATTAAATATCTTTTTGATATATTTCTTTTTGATTAAAATATTACGTTTCTAATATTTTATTTTTAAAATAATAAAAAAAGCTGTCGGCACAGCAAAATTATATATAAATTTAATAATTTAAATTGATTACTTTTATCAACAATAAAAAAAAAATAAAAAATAAAAGAATTTAATTAAAAATTCATCATAATAATTTTGCACATTTAATCAAAAAAATAGAATCAATTAAAAAGCGTTAAAAAGGAATTTTTTATTGGCTTATACGTATTATTAAACTTTATTATAATTTGTGATATATATATATAAATATTTTTATATTATTAAATATAATTTTTTATAAAATTAGAATACTATTCTTTTTTGTTAAAAGTAAAAATTAAATTTTTTATAAGTTATATATTTATTATTTTTTGTTATAAATTTTTGTTATATTGTGTTTTTTGATATTATTAATTAATTTTTTTATTATTTTCTTAAAAAAACCAATTTTTTTCCTAGTTTTTTATTTTTAACTAATTTATCATATTAATTAAATTCAAAGACTAGGTCTCATGTCGTCCAATTCAGACATATATGACTTGATTTCTTCTTATTATTCAATTTAGTTTTAAGGAATACCTTTATAAAAATCAATATATTACTTATAAAATCCAGTAAGCTCTTATTTCCCAGTACTGTGATATTCTTTAGCCAATTTGCTGGTAAAAGGAGTCATTTATAAAACTGCACAAACATATTTTTAGTCTTTAAAAACTTATTTTCCTTTATATTCCCATTCTCTAATATCAATTGAATTAATAGCTATAGCATCCAAATAATTTTTAGGGTGAGAGTGCATTTTATAATTATAAACAAAATCGATGTATGATTAGGATAATTCTATTAAATAAAAATGGATAAATATTATGAATATATTATTAATGTATATGTGTAAGAATATTTAAAATTGTATTATTATGTATGTTTTTCGATTAATTAATTAAATTAATATTAATTATAAATATTTACTGAATTCAATAGCGGCATAAAATTACATTTGATTAAGTTTCTGGTAAATTCCGGTACATTAATATTCTTTCAAAATAGCAACTCTGACAGTTTAATAATATTATTTATTGTTACTTTTTTTAATTTCATCATTAATTCTAGCCTTTATTCTAGGTGTTAAGAGCATTTATTCAATTTAATACTTATATTTTAAAGAATCACTCAATTGTTTAAACTAGAATAAATTAAAAAAATTTAATTTATTTTATTTATTAAATTTTACTTAAAATAAAAAAATTTCTATATTTTGTTATTTTATATTTAATTATCAAAGTTCTACTAATCCCAAATAATCAAAAGAAAACAAAATAAAACAAAATAAATAAAAAAAAACAAAATAAATTTGTATATCTTAAATTTAAATTAATTAAAAAAAATAAAGGCAACAAAAAACAAATTTGTTGTTATTAAATTTAACACCAATTAATTAAAAATTAAAAAGAAAAAATAAATTATAAGCAAAATTACCATTTTATAGTCAGAAAACCCAGTTCCAAAATCGTTAACCAAGTATACCCCAATAACTTTACTTTTATCTTTAGAGTCTTTGGCAATCAATTATTATAAAGGTCTTTCTACAATGGCCTCTCTGATACCCTTAACAATTATTCTGTAAAAATCTTCTTTTTCTATTTATAATCCTACAAATAATGGATGAGATTTATAATATCCTTAAATGAAACATTCAGCAGTGGCTTAAATATCGGCTTCGTTGTTTTATAATAGAGAAATTTCTAAGTTTTTATAAACGAGAGGTTACATTTTTTTTTTCTTTTTTTTAATATGTATATATAATTATATTATTTTATTTTATTTTTTATATTTTTTTTTATTTTTTTTTTTTTAATTAAAGATATATCTATAATAAAAGGTATTTATAATTAATTTAATTAAGATGGATAGAGAGTTTACAAAATTAAAAGAGAAAACATATTTCAATATAATTTAATTTAGTGAAAAATGTATACTAATAGAACTAGAATGTTAATTCTTCTTTAATTTTAGTTCTACTGCTCCTGGTTTAAACAAAAATATTCTGTTATAAGACCAAATTGTTAAACTTCACAAAATTTAAAGTTTTATTAAATTTAATCTAGCGTAAAAAATTTTAATTCATCAAATTATTCCTAATTGTATTTCTCTACTTCTACAAAATTATAAAGAAATTCTTCTTTTTTAAACTTGTAGTATCTATTAGACTAAAATAAAAAAAATAGTTTTACTTAAAAATTAAAATAATAGAACTAAAATTTTATATATAATATATTTTTATGACAAGAAATAAAAATATGTTTATATATAAATTTGGATTAGATCTATTATATAAATAATACGTAAAATATAAGATTTAAAAAATTTAAATAAAAAATTAGAATTAAAAAAATTAATATGTATATAAATAGAGACACCTATCTATAAAATATATTGAAATATTTTTTAAAATATACCAAATAATAAAAAAAATGTAGAATTTGATTTTGATATTAATTTATTTTATCTATAGTTTTTTAATTTAGATAATCATAGGAATAATAATAATATATTTAAAAAAAACATATCAATTATAAATTTAATTAAAATGATAAATCTTTTTATTCTTTTAGATTTTTCGCCCATATAATTTGACGCTTTAAGTAATTTAATATATTTTAAATAAATAAATTAAAGAAAAAAAAGTTTTATAAACACTAAAAAAAAGTATTATAAAATAAATTTAAAATTTTTAAATTTTATAAAATTTCGTTGAGTAAAAAATATTTTTTAAAATAATATTACAGATTATTAATTCTAAAATAACAACATCAAACCTATTCACAAATAATTTCATTTCCCTTTTTACTTCATATAGCAATATTTCCGTATTAATGATATAATATTAATAATATTAACTAATTTATTTTGAGAAACAACTAATTAAAACAAATTCGCACTTTATTTACTAAATATTACTCAACATATATTTAATTATTGTTTTTTATTTCAATTGAAATTCAATTTCCGAAATTAATTAATTATTATTCTTAGAAATTCGAAAAAATCAAATATAAGCATAAAATTTTTTCTTTAATTCTTCTTATTTAACTAATTTCATCAAAAAGAATTAAAATAATTAAAAAGTGATAAAAAATTTAAAAACCCAATATCTTATTATTTTAAAATATTTTTAGGTGATAAATTAAAAATTTCTATATTTTGTAATGGAAAATAGAAAAATTCAAAAAATAAATCCAACATTTTATTAAGTATTTTAATATTATGCTAAAATTTAATATGAATTATAAATAAAACAAATATAAATATACTAATTATAAATATTAATAGTAAAAAATATTTTTGATACTTTATAATATGGAACAAATTTTTATAAAAATTATTATATCAGTTCTACTCAGCTATTTTCTTTTAAATATGAATAAGTCAATTTTAATAGTTAATTTTATAATATGTAATTCTTTTCTTGAAATTTAATTATTTTTCCTATAATAACGCTGATAGTATATAAATCACTATCCTGAAATTTTTAATTAATAACATATAATTTTCTATAAAACGAAATATTTCTCTATAATAAATTAATTAAACCTTTTTATAAATACTATTCTTAAAATCCTTAAAGCTAATTTATATTTTAAACCTTATTTTATAGTTCTTCTTTAATAACCAAATTTTAGTTAAGATTCATATCTTATTTTTTCATTTTAGCTTTTAGAAAGTATCCTAGATCTATAACATAAAATTTTAATTTCAATTCAAATAAATCCCCATTTTCTTTTTATTATTAATATTGTGAAGTAATAATATTTAAATCGTCATTTTTCTCTAAAAAACTTTAATTTTATTCCAAGTTTACATAATTCAAAAATAAAAGATTATTTAAACTTAAATGCAGTAATTTGCACTCATTATTTAAAAATTATTAAAATTCATAATATTATTCCACCAATTTTTTCAAAAAATCATTCTTTATTTATTAGGCTTATTTTTCGGTTATATTATATTTATTTTAATCCTACAAATATACCTCAATATCTTACTTTAATAAATCAAAATAATTTTAAAGATTAAGTCTATAAAATATTAAAAAGTGGAAAATTTCCTAGTTAGTTATCGTGTCCTCTGTAACCCATAGACAATAATTAATAATTTCAGGAATATATTTTTATTAGCTATTTTAATTTAATTCGATAAATTTTTTAATTTCATCCAAAACTGCCCATTTTTCTTCTTGACAATCTGCTTATATCTAAATTAATTTTAATTAATTTTAAAATAATTTATTTTATATTCTTATTTTTTCTATAATAGTTTACTAGTAAATTGAATACTATTATATTTATATAATTAATTCTCTTCAAGTTAAAATGTAAATTAAAACAAAATAAATAATATAATAGATTTTATATAAAAATATATTTTTTACTTATTTAACTATATATTGTTCATTTATTTCTTATAATTTCATCCCCATTTCTTATAAAAATTCCATTTCTTCTTTAGAATAATTTTTTTATGCGATAAATAGCATAAAGTTTGGCTGTTTTTAAATTTATTTACTTATTAATAATTTATATTTTTTCATCATTTCCTATCGATCTATTAATAATTCACTCAATTATTAATTTAATTTGTAATCATTTTCCCTAAAAGAAGGTTATTTATTATCATATTAATATAAGTCCTATTTAAATAAAAAATATAAAAAAAATTAATTCAGTTGAAAAATTTCATCTGATTATTATTATATATATATGAGATAAATTTTTATACAGAAATCTTTGGTTCCTCTTATTCTTCAATACTAAAATTTTCTTCCTAATTTTCATTTGTATAAAATTTATGATGAGATTCTGAATTGTTTTATTTTTAAGGCTCATTATCTGAATCTTCAAATGAATATAATTTATTAAATTGCATGACAAATTTTTTATTTTTTTTTTAATTTTAAAGGTAAGATTTTAGGAATTATTTTTAATTTAAGATTTCTAAATGTTATAGATATTTACTTAAATTAATAAGAAACTATAAATATAAGAATTTATATATGATTATATATAAAGATATTACTTTATTTAAACTTTAAATAAAATAATCATGTTTTTTTAAATTTTTATAGCAATAATCATTTATTGTATTTAATTGAAACATTAGTTTTATAAATATAATTAAATTAATTAAAATAATTTACTATAATAAAATAAACTTATTTTTTTTATCGAGTTATTTATATTAAAATAAAAATAATCATAGTATAAAATGGAATCATATAATCATTTATAAATAGAGTATTTTTTTTTAAAAAAATTAAAATTAAAAGTACAAAATATAAAATCTGTTAATAATTCTTTATTTACTTTTTTTATACCAAAAAACATTCAATAGATAAATTTTGATTTTGGTTAAAAATTTCTGATTAATGAAATAAAAAATAACCTTGTTTAATTCATCGAAAATAAAAAAAACCATGCTACTAATTGTAAATTATATATATTATAAAATATAAAAAAAATAAATTGATTAGTTTTCTTGTTTAGAATTTATAACTTATATTGAAGACAAATTATTACATCTAGAATTAAATAAATTATAGACAAACGTTATAATTTTTACAGGAATAGTTTATAAATAATAAGAAAATATAAATGAAATTGTATGTAGTGATTTAATATTTGAATATATTAATTTGGATTATTTTGATGTTAAATTAAATTTTCATAAAATAGTGTAACGATAATTTGAAACTTAAATAATTGATCGCTATTTTGATTAATTAAATATGGAAAAGTAAGTGGGATATATAATAATAAATTAAGAAGGATTTTTAATAGCTGTATAATAAAATAATGATGTCAAAATTTTATAAAAGGAAGACAAATTATTTCCTAAAAAAAGGTAAAATAAGGGAGGGGCATCAGCTTAGAGGTTTGAAAGAATTAGGATAATGAAAACAAAAAAAGCTATTGAGCATTCGGTTCTTTTAATAAATTAAAGTTTTTTAAATTTTTAAAAATAATGTAATTATTAAATTATACTTGTAAGTTTATAAAAGTACTTAAAAGGTTTTATGAATTTCACGGAACCCTAAATACAAAAATAAATTCTAGAAAAGTTTTCAATAATTAGTGAAGAATAAATCCCAATTTACGACTTTGTAGAAGCTAAATTTTATCATATTTTAAATACGAATTTTTAATTTTAGACATAAATATTAAAGACGCAATAAGATCAGTTATTATACAATATTATAAGTTAATAAAATACAGATTAAATTTATAATTAATATATTTTTGGTATTGAATAAATATACCTATTGATAGAATAATAAAGAAATATTTAATCAATTATAATTGATACGGAATTTGACAAAAATATTTATATTTATGAAAAAACAGATTGTGGTAAATTGAAAATTACATTAAACAATTTTGATAGTGTAATAATATGACAATTATTTTTTATAATATTGTTAATAATATATATTAAAATAAATATTTTAAAGGTAAAGTAAACTGATTAAAGTGGTGAATATAAATTATTATACAGCTCAAGTTTTATGGAATTTTTAAAAGAAAACTTTAAATTTTTAAAAATCAATATATATCCAATAGAAAGTAGTTCTAAATATTATTAATAGTTTTTATAATAATTAGAAGGTATAGTAGCTTATGTATAATAAGAATTCAATTTATAAAAGAATGACGAAATCACTTAATCATATGCAATTGATTGTGATGAAAAAGATGATTTTTAGCAATAATGATAATCAATTTAGTTAAATTTTAATTTAATATATTAAATATAATTTATATATAAAAATTTAAATGGTTAAAAATTTATTAAAATTAATTATAAGTTAGAATTATTTTTTTAATGCCAAATGAATAATTAACTTAATTTTTTATTTAAATAAATATATCGAATGTTTAAATATATGAAAACTAAGTTCTAAATAATAAAAATAAGAAAAAACAATAATTTTTAATAAAAAAACAAAAATAAATTTAAAAAGTAATAGTTTCTCTACTATTATTTATTATAAAAGTTATATTAAATTAAGTTTAAGATTATAAAAATGCAAAATTAATAAAATTTGAAGCTTCCTGATTTAAAATAACAAAGAGATGTAACAACTAGTTTTAGTAAAGTTGGTTCCTCAAAAAAAAATCATTATGAATTAAATAAAAAAAAATTTGTTGATAAACAGATTAATAAGTTAGAAAATCAATTATTTGGCATGCTTGATGAATTATAATCTGAAGAACAAAGTTCAAAAAAAAATCCTTCCAGATCAAAAAATATTCACAGCAGGATAAAATCGATGTCGATTCAAAAAACTAGCTAATAAGGTAATAATAATAGTAAAAATTTTAATCCAATAATCAACAAAAAAAAATTGTAAAATTTTAATGCTCATGATATTATGACTTAACCTAAAACCTCAAAAAGTAAATAAATAAATTAAATATATATATTTATATATGTATATGTCAAATAAAATACCATATATAATTTATAATACATCTTTTATTTGATAAATTAGACATCAATAATGATGATTTATAAAACCAATAAATGCTAAGAGAAATATGGGTTAATACCTCAAGTAATAAAAAATAAGATGTTTTAAAAAAATTTGAAACTGACTAAAATCCTTTAAGTTTAACCTCTAATTTAAAAGAAAATAAATCTTTTAGACAAAGACATATCAGATCAAGCACAATGCAATAGCAAAAAAAGTCGCAATAAAAATAAATTTCATAAAAATAAAATACAGAATAAAATTAAAATTATGATTCTAAAAATTTTTAAAAAAATTGTAATAATTTTTAAGTAGATTTAGAGGATATTAATTTATCGAATAGTCAACAAATTTAATAATAAAAATTAAGTTAAGTTTCCTTCAACTAAACACAAATTGATGAAAAATTAAATAACAAAAATTTATTTAAAGGTAACATAAAAAGAGGAATTAGATCTTCGACTTTAACATAGTAAAAAAAATCGGATAATAAAAGTTTGAGTGATTTAAGTAATAAATTAGACTCATTATTATAGAAAAACATATAAAATTAGGATTCTTATGATAGTTAAAATTTTATTACCTAAAATTCTTAAATTAAAGATTAGCAAAGACCTGAAAGATAAATGGTATATATATGATTATTTATAAAAATAAATTTAAATATTTTTTATTATGCAATAAAGATGACCTAAATAGAAAATATAAGTAAATTTAAAAGGCCTTAGATTTAAAAGAAAAAAGATACTAAGTTAAATATGTTGGCAGAAAAAAATGTTGAAAAAAATTATGAAAATGTAAGTTTTTAATTTTAAGTTGTTTATAATAAGTTTAAATTACATATAAATAATTTTTATATTTATTTTTTTTTAAATTTTGAAAAATAAAATAATATTTAAAGGTAGAATAACTTATTGACGATGTAAGAGGCGAATTTGAAAACTTTGAACATGACTGTATATAAATGATGGAATAAGTACTAGGTGATCTGGATGATATTAAAAAATATAATAAAAATGAAAAAATAGAAGAATTAAGCACATAATTTAAATCTCTAAAATCAAGATATACCCAATCTTAAAAAATATTACCTTCTCATTAAAAAAGCGAAAATAACAAATAATATTAGTAAATTATTGATTAATAAGATCAAATTGATTATATAGATTTGGATAAGGATTATGAATTAAAAGAATAATATTTAAAAGATATTAGTAATAATTATGATCTTAAATAATATATTAATGAATTAGATGATAATATATGTAAGATAAAATCAGAAACTAGTGAAAATTTTTATCAAAATTAGAATATTAATAGCAATAATAATTTAAAATTAGGTCAAAATAATGGTCAATAATAAGAAAAAATTAAGCACTTTTAAAATTAAAATTAGGAACCAAAATAAACCATGATTATTACCAAAAATTATAGAAGCTTTTAAAATACAGCTAAAAATTAATAAGAAAATTTTGACGCCTTAAATTTTAGCAAAAAAGGATAAAAAATTTAAATCAAAGATATTGAAGACTGAAAATATTTTATACCTTATAATTAATTCTAATTTTTAAATATATTTTTTAGAATTAAATTAATATTATGTATATATTTTATATTTTTTTATGTTATTTGATTCTATCTTTTCTAATGAAATTATTATTAAATTATTGGTTTTATCCGACATAATTCAGAAATAACACAAAAATATTATTTCTAATATTAATATAATTTACTACAAGAATTTTTTTCCTCCAGAATAATTTTATCTCAATACTTGAATTATAATATTTAAATTTCTTAATAAAAATATAGTTTTTGCAATTAATTTTTTAATTACTAATTGCTATCAAAAAGAATTTATCAAAAAAAAAAGTTTATTTTAATAAATTAAATATAAAGAAATAAAAAAAAGTTTAAAAAAATATAAATATACATTGGTAAAAATATAATTTATCGTAAAAAAATGGGGAATATTTAAGATATTTGTTGCTCAGAAAGATAAGATAAAGTATACTATATAAATGAAGATTAATAATAATGCTAAAAACCTACAAACATGTTTCCAAAATAATAATATTAGAGATAATAATTAAAAGAACAGCAATTTTATAGCGAGATTTATGAGAACACCTAAATTTATTAAAATATTATGCCAGATGGGTCTTAATATAATAATTCTTTAGTTAAAAAATAATAATTATAAAAATAATAAAGTTTGTTTTAAAATTTTAATACACAAATTTCTACAAATAATAACTCTTATCAATAATATTCTAATACTCAAAAAAAATCTCCATAACAATATAATTTATCAGCATAAGATTCTTAAAATAATAATAGTCCAATAGAAACCTAAAACAGCTAATAGTCCCAAATCTAAAATTTATAAATATTAAGTGAATTATAATAGCCTAGTAAAAAATAAAATATAGTTAAATAAATACAATAATAAGAAAAAGATTTAGAAACCTAAGATAATAATATTTTAATAAATGAAAGTACATAGAATTTTTAAAATAAAAGCGAAATTTTCTTTATAAAAAATCATAATAATAAAGAAAATATAAAAATTTCAAATTAATTAAGTAATAATTTTGATAGAAAATTGGAATTTAAGAATTCAGATATATAAGATTAAGAATAATTTATAAATGAGAAAAATAATAAAAATTGCGACAATTTTTCAAAAATATAAAAAAATTAAAATTAAATGTGGATTGATAAAAAAGAAGGATCTAGTTCTGAAATATTTTATAGTTTTTCTGATGATGAATAATTAATGGAATCACTGACATAAGAGGATAAATGTATATTAATTGACTAAAACAAAGATAAAATTAGCAGTTTAAATAATTCTTAAATTTAATCCTACTGTAATAAATTAAATCAAAGTATGTCTAAAAGTTTATTTTAAAGCGAAATTTATTATAAAAATAACCATTATAATAGTTAGGTTATAAAGAAATAAAATTAATAATTGAGTTCCCAAGATTTAAAATAATAAATATAAAATTAATAGTAAGAGGAATAATTATTTAACACATCTGGTTAGTTATAAATTTATGAAAAAACTTTATAAGAAAAATTATATAATAAAATAAACTATTTATTACAATTAGAAAAAATAAAATAAAATTGGAAAAAAATTTATGGAAATAAAGGAGTTTTCTAAATCTTCAAAAAAGTATAGCCAGCCCATAATTAGCATAATTTTTAATATAGAATAACAATCAATATAAAAAATGCAATAAGTATTAAATAAATTTAAGACACCATAAGTAATATAAATATAAGATAATAATGGGATAAATCTAAATAAAATTTTTAAATATTGTAAAAATAAGAATATGATTAAATATTATAGGAGACATATAAGTATCAATAAAGGTCTTAAAATAATTAATAATAGGAACATGTAATAAAAAAAATTGTTAGGTAAAATTTTCCTGATTAAGGTAATTAAAATAATATATTATTAGTAGATACCTCACCATATTATTGAATAATAAAATGTTTTAACATATAATAAATGTATTTTATAATTTTATTTATCTAGCAAATATTTTTAAAAATATTAAATATTATTTAATAAAATTTCAATTTATATACTGATATTTTTCTAATTAATTAGGAGATATTTCAATAATAGAATATAGTAGTTAGGAAAAAATTCTTCATAACAATAATGATAATGATGAATAGTGTAATTATAATCTATAAGGATATGTAATAAAAATGTAAAATTGCTAAAAATAAAAATATATATAATTAGAAATGTTGAAAGATTTTTATATATAAGAAAATTAAGAGCCATAGATAATTGAAAAAAGTTTTATATAAGAAACAAAATAATGGATTTATTAATTTCTAACTAATTTTATTTAATTATGATTGACGAATGTTATTATAATATATACTTTTATAATTATATCTGTGAAAATTATATACCAAGTAGCAATTTAAATTTTAAAATATAAAATCACTTTTTAAAAGTACTATAATATAATTTCATTAATTGAAAACTTATTAAAATTTAATTTTTAATTTTTATCTACAGTTTTCAAAACAAGGTTTACAAAATTAAAAAATTATTTTTACAAAAAAAAAAAAAAAAATTCAAAATCTAAGTTAAACTTTATAAATTATATTAATGTAATAATTAGAATAAAACTAGAATGTTTCATAGTTAAAATAAAACTAAGAATAAATAGAGTAAGAAGGATTTTGGATGTTCGAAGAGGAAAGTTAATTGTTTTAATAAAGTCAAAATAATCACCTTTTTGAAGAAAATAAACTTCAATTAACAGATAAAAAAATAGTTATATAATTATACTCATTAATGAGAATTGTGGACTAATTATTTATAAAAAATAATGTACCCTATTGGGTTTGCTTTGGCACTGCATTGGGTTGTATAAGACATAAAGGAATAATCCCTTGGTAAATTTTAGTTATTCTTAACTTTTTAAATAATCATTATTGATATTTTATATTTTTTGTTTTGTTTTTGCTTATTAAAATAAAATGCTAAGTCATTTAATTCTAAAATTAGTTAATTTAATACATAAATAAGCATTATTTATTATAATTAAAATTTAATATCTTTGCTAAATAAATACAAAAATGGTTTATAATAATATATATATAAATATTTTTTGTAATTTTCAGGGATGACGATCTAGATATAGGAATGAAGGTAGATGATGAATAAAATTTCTTAGATAATATAGTTCCATAATTATAATAAAATAAATTATAAATATCTAAAGTGGATTTTGGGTATAAAATATACAATGAAAATTCGAAATTGATTAAAAATACGCAGGAATAATATGAAAATTATAGGTATAATAAATAATATAAATTTATAAATTATTTTATAAATATTAATTAATTCTAATCTATATATATTTTATTAAGATATCCATTCTTAGACATATTTATTTATCAAAAATTCGGTAAAAAATGGATGTTAAAAGATAAGCCCACTAGATAGACCTGCAAACATTATGATATATATAAAGACTCATAATTAAACAATTTATAAAGAGCTGATTTCGGGAATTTTTAAGTTAATTTAGCTCCTAACATGGATTAATATTTATAAATAGCTTATGGTGAAAATTGGAAAACACAGGCAAAAACTCACTTTTGGAACCATACATAATTAAAAGTTATGACACCATAATGCTTTACTTTAACATCAGATTTGCTAGATCCGGCAAAACCATTTGAATGAATAAACTACATTACTATTACTTATATTTATAATTCAAAAAATATTTTAATCTTTTATTTTCATTATATAAAATATTAGAATTATCATATATTATAAAATTAAAATTAAAAAAATGCAATTTAATCTAAAATATAAAAATTTTAAAAATTAATTGCTATATTTTTTATAGAAAAAGTTTATATATTTATAGCATATTATAATTTAAAACATTTATAGTAATTTATATATATATTATCGAAATTAAAATGAATTTTATTCAAGGCAACTTCTCATATCTATTTTATTATAAATATGGAGATAAACTTAAATTATTTTATAAATTTTATACTTTTTAATTAGTTTTCTCTACATATTAGTTAAAAAGGGTATTTTTCTACTTATTTTATTTTTAAAAAATATTTAAGTCATCTTAACTTTTTTAATAATTATCGTCCCCATCTTAAATTTTTTAAATTTGAGACTTTTTCATTTTTGGCTTAGTAGAAAAACTTTTTTCATATACTAATGATTGAGCAATATTTTTTTATTATATTTTTTATTATTAATCTAAAAGAATATTCTTTTTTTATGATGTTTTTTTTTTTATAATAAATGATGGCTTTTTATCAGTTTACTAATGCCTTTTAGAATTCGCTGTGTTTAAATTTGATTTAGAAATTTATTCTTTACCCTAAATTTTATCAGTAAAAGTCCTATTTCTATTTGAAAAAGTTTATTTATTTGTTGTTTATGATTTAACTACATTTTATTTTTATGGTATATCTATATTAATATCAATATCTAATTTATTTAATAAAATTGGTTTCTGTTCATTATATTTTGCATTAACTACACTTTTGCTAATATATTATTATTTTTAATCTTACTCTGAATATATCTATTATAAGTCTCTTTATTTATATTTTTTTTCACTATTTAACTTAATTGTTGTCTTATTATTTACTTTATATTCCTTATTATTATAATTTTTTTAAAAATTTTATTATTTTTATTACAAATTTTTATGATCTTAAAGCACATCTTTCTCATTCTTTTATCGATTTAATAAACGTTTTATTTTTTATTAAATTTCTTATATTTAAAAAGCTATGTATCTAGCTTCTTAAGTATCTTGATTCAATAATTCACACAATATTTTATCACTTAGTTAATATAGATAAACTTACAAACTATCGGCTCTTATTTTTTTTTTGTCATAATTTTCGGCATTTATTAATGGATGAGAAGTTTATAACCCATATCTATTAAAAATTTTTTAATATTTTGGCCGATTTTATAAACTAAACTTTATTTTTCAAAGAGTATTTAAATTTTAATAATTTATTAATATTAAATTCTATATTTAATTATTTATATTATCAAATTATATTTTAATTAAAAAACTTTTAATAAAAAATTAAATCATTTTAAAAAAATAATTATACCCTAAGCCTGAACCAAACAGATTTTTTATATAATTAATTTGATGAAAAAAGTCCATTAAACAAAATCTGTCCACATCAATAATATATTAGTGCCTTTAGTTTTAAATTTAAATCTTTGAATCTTATTATTTATCTTCACCTACATGATTATTAACATCTTATTTCTCTCCAATAGTTTATTCTTTTAAAATTTTAAAATCTTAAATTTATAAGTCAGAAAAATTCGTAGAATACCCTAAACACTCTACTAATATAGATCCTTGCATAAGTGCCACTTTTATTTTATTTACGTCTTAAAATTTAATTAATTATATTCTTTTTTCTTTCCCATTAATTATATTTTCGTATAATTCTTTAGCTGGTCCTTTTAGTCCTGAATAAGGATTTATATTAAATTTAGGACTAATCTTAAACATTCCTCTATGATATATTTTTATTTATCCTTCAAAAAAAGTTGGCATTTATTTTTTTTTAATATAATTATTTTATTAATATAGTGGATTTATATTTCCATAGCAACAGCAAATAGGTGCACATTAGTCACAAATTTAGCACTTTTTTTATATTAACTTAATAAATTCATTTTCTTTATTTTTTAAACTGAATTCATCATTATAATATTTAGATGGACCATATAATAAAATGTGAGCTGCAGATAATACAGAATGGCTTCCTCCTATTACAATATATTTAATATATTAATTTCTTATATTATGATTAAATTTTTATCTATTTTTTTTTACCTATTAAATTTATGTATTTTTATTAATTTTCTTAAATTAAATTCAAGGCTTTATTATAAAATTTTTCCGTTAAAAATTATGCAGATGTAAATTTTTTCTTAGGATCAACCATTTTATACATATCATTGTAAGTTTAAGAACCTCCTGTACATAAAATTAATTTATCTGAATTGGCAACTAAATTTTTCATATCTTTTATGTTTTAATAATTTATCATAAAATTAACTTATTTAAGCTAATTTATCCTTATTTTTTAAATATTTTTATTAATTTCATCTTTAAATTCATTTATAATTTCACTCTATTCTTATTATTTTAAATTGCAAGATTTAAATACTTATTATTAATTGAAATAGCTTGAAAAATCTATAAAATCTTCCTTATTTAATAATTCTTAAATATTTTTATTAATATCATTTGCATTTACTATAATCTATTAAATATTTACTACTTTATGATTAAATTAAAGTTTTATATTATATTTTTTTTCCTCTATTAAATACCTAAGTAAGTTATAACCAACAATTCTTAAAAAATATCCAAAACTTTCTAAAGAAACCATATTTTTACCCTATGTAATCAAATACTTAGCCACTTTTGTTTCTAAGGCTGGTTTAAAAATAGGTAATATAGCATCATAAAATATTTTTTCCTTAATTCAAATTAATTTATAAATAGTGTCAAGTTTTTAATTTCATAAAAAAAATTGATATAAAATTTTTTAATAAGTTAGATACATTAAATTTTTTTGTATTTTCATCATATTAAATATGGCCTAAAAAATCACCTATCAACATATTAGCCTCAGGATTTTTCATGATATATTTTATAATACCAATGGCAGGTGTATTACTTGGTATTACTATGTAAAAATTTTTTTTTTTTAAATTTAATAAATATAATCTTTATATAATATTTACGATTTTCTTCTAAGCTACCACCGCCAAATCTATCAGTTTATTCAATTATACATAATCCTTTATTTTTTATCAATGATTCTAGCCTTTAAATTTTATAAACATAGTATTATAATAAAATAAATATAATATATTATTTATATATATATAAATATAACCTATCTGATCTATAGGCATTAACTAATAAAGCCAGGGAAGAACAGCCTCCTCCAACTATAACAGTATCAAAGTCTTATTTGTCTAATTAATATTTTTAATTTTATACTATGTTAATTTCCTAGTTTACTTAATTATGTTTTGGGTTTTTTTTAATTTCTGATGTTTATTGTTTAGTATTTTGTTATTAAACTCCATTTTACAACTGTTTTTGTAAATTTTTAGTGGCTTATTAACTTGAATTTTATTTACTTTTATTATTAATATGATCTAAAATACCATTTTATAGTTTGTCATCAGTTTTTTTTTATTTTTTATAATCTAAGTCATTTGAATTTAAATTAGGATTACCTAATAATAGTAAGGATTATTCATTAAATTTTATAACAAATAAAAATATAAAAAAAAATCATAGTTATGTACCTTTCTTATTCCGAATTTACTAATTATTGACTTATTTGGACTTTTCAAGTTTATTAAATTGCATTTAAAACAAGGGACAGGAAAACCAAATACAAAATATTTATTTTTATTTTTCAAATATTTTTTTGCTAATTATTTAATTATTTTCTTAGAATTATATATAATTACTATTAAAATCCATTATTTTTTATAAAAAAGTTATCAAAAACATAATTACAATATGCTACATATTAATAAATAATATTTAAAAAAAAAATATTAAATAAAAAAGTCAGCTCCTTGCAGGGATCGAACCTACGACCTCTCCCTTACTAGGGGAGCGCTCTAACCACTGAGCTAAAGGGGCTTGACTGAAATATATATAATTATATAAATTATTATAAGGGAATGTAATTTTTATTTAAAAATTAATTTTACTATTAAATCCCTTTTGTAGAAAAATAAATATTAATATAATTAGAAAATTAAGAAAACATAAGTTTTAAATATATTAATTTTTTTTAAAATTATTAAATATAATATATTTATTATTTTTTATAAATTTTTAATTTTTTTTAAAAAAAAGAGTCAGCTCCTTGCAGGGATCGAACCTACGACCTCTCCCTTACTAGGGGAGCGCTCTAACCACTGAGCTAAAGGGGCTTGACTGAAATAAGAATATTTTATTCTAATACTAATAATTAGTTAATAAAAATATATAAATATAAATAATTTTTATATATTTATAATTATTTAAATAATTATTATTAAACATTTTTTATTAATTTATAATAAATACTTATTATAATTTTATATACAGTAAATGTGATATATTTTATACTTGTTTTATAATTGTTTAAAAACATGGTTTTAACATAATTAATATTGAGAACATAATATAGGTAAATTAAGAACCATATATATTAATATACTAAATTTTTATTAATTTTAAGTGTTACTAAAGTTTTAATAAAATTTTCCATATAATAATAGTTTTTTTCCAGTCAAGCCCCTTTAGCTCAGTGGTTAGAGCGCTCCCCTAGTAAGGGAGAGGTCGTAGGTTCGATCCCTGCAAGGAGCTGACTCTTTTTTAAAAAAATTTTTTTTATCATACTGATTTTAATAGATAAATGCACTTTATATATATTATTTAATTAAATAAAAATAATTTTATTTCTTAAAAATTTTATAATAATCAAAACGAAATATATTTTTCTTTTTGCAAATTATTTAAAATTGAAAATTAAAAAAGGATATTAGTATTTTGAAATCCTTCTTTTAAATATGTATTTCAGTCAAGCCCCTTTAGCTCAGTGGTTAGAGCGCTCCCCTAGTAAGGGAGAGGTCGTAGGTTCGATCCCTGCAAGGAGCTGACTCTTTTTTAATTTATTTTAAAAACAAATATTATATTTTAAATAATAAATTAACAAATTTTTCTATAAAAAAATAGTATTTATTATTAATTTTTAATATATATATGTATAAATAATTTTAATTTTGTTTATAAAGAATAATTTATATTTCCAGTCAAGCCCCTTTAGCTCAGTGGTTAGAGCGCTCCCCTAGTAAGGGAGAGGTCGTAGGTTCGATCCCTGCAAGGAGCTGACTTTTTTTTTTAAAAAAATAATATTTAGGAGTAAAATTTGCGAAAATCACAAATGATTTAATTAAATATATTACCATATAATTAACAATATTTCTTTTAGATATTTAATACCGACTAGTTTTAAATAAAAAACATAAAAATAATTAAAAAAAGAGTCAGCTCCTTGCAGGGATCGAACCTACGACCTCTCCCTTACTAGGGGAGCGCTCTAACCACTGAGCTAAAGGGGCTTGACTGAAATAAAAATTAAAATCATAAAAATTTGTAAAATTACATAATATTTAATTTTATTATATAAGTCTTACTTATAAATTTTATAAAAATTTAGTAAGTTGCATATTTTTTTATTTATTTAAAATATAATGTTAGTTATTTAATATAAGTATATTAAATATTTTTATTATAAAAAAAAAGAGTCAGCTCCTTGCAGGGATCGAACCTACGACCTCTCCCTTACTAGGGGAGCGCTCTAACCACTGAGCTAAAGGGGCTTGACTGAAATACATATTTTTTTCACAAATTTTTAAAAAATTCAAGATTTTATTTTATCATTTTTATATATAATAATATCTTATATTTGAATCAAAACAAATCTAAAAGTAAAGCAATTTATTAAAATAATGTATTTATTTTATTTAAAATATATATATAATACTATAAAAAAGTTAAAAAATAATTTTATATTATAATTTAATATAACTAATAAATGAATATACATATATTTTTTATCAATATGTATATAAATTTCATCTAAGAAAAAACTTTTTAATATTTAATAAAAAAATAAATATTATTATAAACATCAATTTTAATTTCCAAATATTGCATTAGGGTTATAATTTCTATGAAAACTTTAATTTTTAACCCCTATATCATTATTTTTTTGTTCATCATGTTATTGGTTTTATTTTTTATCATAACAAGTATTTTATTTTTATATATTGATACAATGTTTTTATTAAGTATTTAAATCATGATAAAAATTATTATTATATTACTATTATTTATCATTATTAATTTTCATATCATCAAATGTTTTTTCCATTTGTTATTCTATAAATAAAGCTTATTATTGTTCTAATTCTTTTTGATCTTCTAATTCTGAACTTTAAGCTTAAAAAGATTTTTTTTGTATTTATTGTTAAATCAGGGATCTTTTATGTTAACTGTTTTTACTTATATGCTATAAAATTACTTAATCTTAGTCTAATTTTATATCTGAAATTTCTTAATTTTTAATACTTTTTTTTTACGGTCCTTTTGATTATGTAAAATGATCATCTATTTTTTTAATATTAATATAATTTTTTTTTTCTGAAAATTAAAAATCTTCGAATTATAAACTAAGATTTTCATCTTCATTTTATTAATCTGCTTTTGTGCTATCAAATAACTTTTATTATTCATTATTAATTACAGTTAACTTTTAATTTGTAATTTCTATTTTTTTTTGTTTTTTTTATTCTTATTTTAACAATAAAATTTCTTCTTTTTCAATTATTTCCGTTTATAATCTATCCTCTTCCTACTCCTCATCTGGTTATTCATCTATTTCCTTTGCTAAATCTTAATAAAGTACATTTTAAAACAATTCACTTCTTATAAAATCAACTTTATTTTACTAACAAAATGGATCAATTTTATTTTTACTGAAAAATATTTGAACTGGTTCTATTAAATCATCATCTAAATTAAATATTGTATGGGTCATTGTTTTACTAAAATATTTTTGATGTACTTTCCCATCAATTATCGGCAATTTTTCCACCTCTATTTTAAGAAAAAGCATTAAAAAGATATTTATTTACTATTTATATAAAAGAAAAATTTTATAATACATAAAAATATTTACCTTTCCACATATTTTTTGCATGACTTATTTTAATTAGTTCATCATTTTCTCCATGTATTATTAAAATTGCTGACTACATTTTTTTTATTAGGTCGATATTTTTAAAATAGTCGGGTACCGCTTTTGACAAAATTTTTGAGGTATAATCTTAGGCTACTTTTCTAAGGGATTAAAAACACATAAAGAAAATAACCGCTTTAGGTCTGTACTAAATTAATAAATAAATAAAATATATACATATAAAAATAATTTTTATTTACCTTTCCCGCCAAATGCGCCATAGGACCTCCCCCTATACTTCTTCCCAATAATATTATATTTTTTTCAGGAAACTTTAAAACATTAACAGCATACTTATAAATATTTTACGAGTCAATTTCTATTTATTTTTCATTGGGTCTTAATTCCTTTTAATTATCTTTATATAAACCGTAGCCAGGGTATTCAAATGATAAAATATTTATTTTTAATTTAGATCTTAAATCAAATAATAATGAATCATATGAAGAACCGATATCTTCGGCATTTGCATGAAAATATATTAATAAATATGGAGATGTAAAATCATCTTTGTCTAGATAAGGTATGTATATTGCAGGTAGATGTTATTCGCCTTCACCTTCTTTTTTTAAATAAAATTAATAAATAAAAATTAATTGAATACTAATTATATATTTTACATATCTAACATAATTTTAATTATTTCTAAATATTATATAAACTTATTTTCACTTTTATATATAAATGTTTTTTATTTTTAGTACTTACTTTTTTTTTTATAATTATGGGTTTTAATCTTAAATAATCTGTCTACTCCCTTAAAATCCTCTTAAGAATAACTTGATTTCGGTATAGGAAATACAGCTTTATGAACTATTCCTCCCATTTCTAATTGTAATATGATTATATAAAAAAGCTTTAAATTGGCTAAAATTTGAGCGTAAATTAGTTATTTTTAAATTAATAATTTTTTGTTAAGTATTTTTTTTAATTAACATTAGAATAACAAAAAAAAGAATTTATTTTAAATAATAATAATAGTTAACCATTATTATTTTTATTTATTCTACCTAATTTTAGTACTTAATGAAAAAAATATAATTTAATAGAGATAAATATATTTAATACTATTAAAATATAATTATTTGTATAAATTATGTGAAATATTGTTTAGTTAGTAATAATATATATAGTTTATTTATTATTCATTTTAAATATTTTGATCTTTCTTTAATTTCAAAATTTTATGCACAAGATATGAACTATTTCATAAGATTATAAATTTGATTTTAAACTTGATTAATATTATTTTTATTAATTTCTTCGTTTTCAATTTATTCAACATATTTAAACATTGATTCATTTTCATTTTCTAAATTCACCAACACGAAATTTAAAAATTTTATTGCCTTAAATATATCTTAATAAAAATTATTTTTTTAGTTAAATAATTATATACTAATCAACTATAATCCTAATTCTTATAAAGTGTAATATCCAGTAATCTATTAAAAAATAAATTTTAAGTATATTTATTGAATTTTAATAAAATTTATTTATACATAAAATTCTTTGCCATAGAAATTTTGATTATACTCTTCAAAACTGCTAAAAATACAACCTTTGTTATATGTTCTCAATAATTATATATAATTTTCGTACTTTTTTTGATACTTTTTATCAACTTTCATTAAACCTTATATATATGATTATATATTGCTAAATTATGCTTTGATAATAGCGAATTCATTTACTTATTTTTAAAATTTTTGGCTTTTCTATTTAAAAATAATAATATTAATAAATTTAAATTTATTTTTAAAAATCTCAAGTTTACTAAATTATATTGATCTTTCTAGTGATTATTTAAATTTTTTTGTATTTTAAAGTATGTTTATTGGGCATCTTCTATCCAATTTTTATAAATTTATCCTTTTAAGTACAAATAACCCATAAATAGAAATGTATTAACGCTTAAATTTGATATTAATCTATGATTTTATACGTAACTTAAAAACTTTAAAAAAAATATATTACTTATAAGAATTTATTAAAATAAAAATTTTTACCAAATAATAAATATTAAACATATTAATTTTTGAAATTATATTATTATAATTTTTATTAGCAAAGTCTGGATCATTATCATTCCCAATTTATTTATATTAAACTTTAGAGTGATTTATATATGGCCCAACAATATATTATTAATTCTAAAATTCTTTTTAGAAAATAATATAGAATATAAAAATAAAGTAATAAAATAAATAATATAATAAATAAACCATTATAAAATATAAATTTTTACAAGCTTGCAAAGTTTATGGGCTTTTTTAATTATTTTCTATTATATTTTAAATAAGGTGTTTAATTTCAGCGATATCTATTCTCTCTTAGTAATTCTCCACGAATATTCTTTTTATAATTAGTTCAAAAATCATTTTTATTTTATCAGTATTATCTTCATCTTGATATATTATTTTAAATTCAAAATCACATCAATATTTAATTTAATTTTTAGTTTTATATATTTTTATTATTTACCTAATCCGCTCAGCTGTATTTTATTTTAATTGTATTAAATATGTCCTTAATTAAGCGCTTCTATTTATTTTTTACCGTATTCAATTAAATCTCCGTCAAAATATATTTCTTAAAATGGATTATTTTTAAATATCATAAAATACAATAAACATCCTAAACTCCATATATCACTTGTTTTATTTATAGCGCCATTTCTTTATAATAATTATAATATATTATTAAAGTTAATAATTTTTAAAACCCAATAATTTTATTTTTTATTTAATAATATGAATTTTATATTACTAGTTGTATTCAGGAGCGCTAATATTATAAGTATAGCCTTTTAAATACTAATCTTAATTAGAATTAGATATTCCAAAATCTATAATTTTCAGTTTCTCTTCTTTATCTAATCTTACATTTTACATTTTCAAGTCTAAATTTATAAAACAATTAGAAACTATCAATTAATATAAATATTTATTTATACCCAGATGATAAACACCTTATAGACTAATTTACTCGACTCCATTTACTAATTATTGGGCATACTTATAGAATTCTAAGATAAAAAAAATAAATTTATAGCTGAAAATAAATTTAAAAATTTATTCAATTACACTAAATATTATTAATGTTATCAGACAATTAAAATGGAAGATATTCCATTACTATATAAAATCTATTTTCTATTTTTTATGACTCAATAATTTATACAATATTATTTTATCCTTTAAAAAGCTCTAAAAATGAATATTCTTATTAAGCATCTTTAATAAACTAATAAAATATTAAAAAAGGGGATAACTTTTTAATAATTACAGATTTTTTTTTAATTTAAAAATTAAATTTTATTAATTTGTTACATATTTATTATTGTTTAAAGATACAAATTATTTTATGCATATTTGTTATTTTAATCCTTCCAATTACTATGCTTTATAAATAGCAGTAATATTTTAATTTTCTATATGACTATATTCAATTTAAACTAAATCAGAATAGTATTCTTAAAGATCTTGGTATGCCAATTATTCAACCTACTATTTTGTTTCCATATATGTTTTTTTTTATGCAATTTATATTTTTATAATATATTATCGATAGTTTATGATAAGAATTTTTTTAATTAATTAGAATAATAATAAAATATAATTAATTTAACTTATCATCCGTATTTATTAAAGAATATAAATAGTTATAATGTTACAATTATTAATGTAAATTATAATGTTAATTTTAAAAAATACTAAAATTGATTGTAAATTTATAATGAAAAATATTAAATATAAACTTCTTATTACAATAAAAATTACTTTTAATTCTAAATTAAAGAAAATAAATTAAAATTCATTAATAAATACATATTTATTTATTCACTTCCCTAGTATATTTTATTTATAATATCTTTTTAAAATCCTATATTATCTTAAATTAAAATCTACAAAGGGCCCCAATACCATAATTGCAAATATTAATACAAATATTCCGTTAAGTAAAACTAATTTATTGTCTTAAAATTTCCTATTACCTGTTATAGCAGAATATCTTTTATATAACATTCTAATTCCGACTTAAGAACCAGTAAATCCCCCAATAAATGAAAATATAAACAAATTTATGTCTATAAATCTTTGGAATTCCCGTTTGACTAATTATTTTTCTTATTCTAATATTTATTATTAATATGATGTAATTTATTTTTAATTGTAAAATTTTGGATAAAATAATTTCATAAAATAGTCACTTAGCACCATTTTTTCGATCAAAATAAAAGAAAAAGTTATCGCATTTATTATCAAAAAATACTATATGATCAAATAGTTTTCACTGTAATTTTGCTTGAAAATCTCAAATAACATCTTTTTATATTTTGCTTGGTAAATTTATAGTTTAAACAATTGAAATTTATGCAATATTTTTTATTTTTATAAATTTAAACATATTTAATAAAATTCTAATTTTTTTAAACCTATTAAATCCTAATTTTAATAAAATCAAAATCAAAATTTAATTTTCTTTTATATTGATTTCTATATTACTCTCTTGCTTTCCCTTACTTATATTCGTAATAGTATAGTATATTTATAATAAATGACATAGAAAACACAAATTTATTAATTTTCATTAAATAATATTAAAAAAATTTTATAAAACAAAAGCTAAATAAAAAAATAAAAAATTCATTAATTAAAATGTCAAATATCACAAATATTTTAGGCGGAAAATATTTACAATTAACAGATAATAGTAAATCTACCTGTTTACTTTAAAATTCCTAGGAAAATGAATTCACTAGTTTAAAATTATTTAATTATAGTTATAAGTTAAATTATAATGATTTATATCACAGTACAATTTTAATTGATTTTGGTTTAGACTGGATTAGTGAATATAAAGATAATTTAGGATAAAAATTAGACAACAGTTAAAATTCTCAAAATAATTTTAATAAAGTTATTAAGCTTAATGATAACAAATTTGCAGTATTTTTTTTTTCCGGATTCATTGATTAAAATTCTTCAAATTCTAAAGAGTATCTTAATTTAAATGATAAATAAAGTTTGGTCCAATTAATTGATATATTAAAAAATTTGAAGTCCTAATTTAACAATAAAGATGCAATTATTTTTGTAAAAGGAATTGAAAATTTAGAATTATTTTTTGATAAAGAAGATTTAGCCCTCTTTTTTTCAGAATTAATTAATCTAGAATATAATGACTAAATTAGACAAGTAATTATTAAAATTAATGATTCTTTAGTTTCTGTAGATTTGCTAGAAAGTTTAATGATTTTAACAAATTCTATCATTTAAGTGTAGTCAGATTTATTACTGAAAGAAAATCCTTAAAAAACTGCTAAATTTAGTATTATATAATTAACATAGAAAAAATAAACAGGGTACTCATTTTAATAATTATACAAAGTAAACTATGATGATTTGGTAAACAAAGGTTAATTATAAATTCAAAAAATCACCAATGTTAACGACCTTAAATAATCTTACAAAGAAAAGATGGAACAAAGAGTAAGCATCAAAGATTATTATTTTTTTTTTATTATATAAATAATTTGTAGAATTAGATATAATTTATCAAAAAAACATTATATAAATTTTTAATATTTAATTAGGACATACATAAAGAATTAGATTTCGGATTTAATGTGCTTAATTAGGCCAATAATAATATTAGTAAAAAAGATTTAAATCCCCATTTCGAGAGAATGAAAGAAGAAATGAATTGGAATAACTTTTAAGAAGAACTATATGATGAAAAAAAATTCAAAGAAAAATTAAAAAGAGAAAAATAAGAAGATGATGATGAAGACATTGACGATGGAATGGAAGTCTATGATGAAATTGAGTGAAAAATTCATAAAATTATTAATAAATTTATAAAATTATTAAATATTTAAGAATATTATGATTTTGATATTTATATATAAAAATAATATCTTAATTTAAGTTAAATTTTTATAAATGTAATTTAAAAATAATTAGAATTACTTTTTTATTAACAACTTTTTAAAAGTTTTTTTTATATATATAAAATTAATGATATTATATAAATATTATTTAAAATATAAATATAATCATTCTATATAAAAATTTCCCTCATTTATTTTATTGAGAAAAAGTTCTTTTTCTATAAGATGTATATAATTTCGATTAATGGTTATTATTTTATTAGCTCTCTAGTTTATTTATTTTTTTAAACATTTACAAAGAAAAATCTTAGTTTCTACTTTAATTATTACTATTACTATTATTATTGCTAACCTAAATAAAATCTTCAATTGTATGAGTTTTATGCTGTTTATCTAAATTATATTGTGTCCCTTTACCTTTTATTTCTAAACTATCTTTTCTTATGTGCTCTAAAAAATTGGTTTTACTTATTTCATTAAGTTTTTCCCACTTATTAGCAGTATTTCTACTATTTTTTTTAGTATAAAATTATTATTGGGTTTAACTCAGTTTTTTAAGTTAATTAGGCTCGAATAAATCTTGAAGCTAATAAAAATTAAATTTAATTAAATATATAATAGTTAATCTTTTAATTTTAAATCCGTATTTTATATATAAAAATTATAATACATAAATTCTATAAAAATTTTATTAATTATATACCATTGGTTATTTGCCGTTTATTTCTAATTAGTTGAATGTTTCATCTTTTTCATATTAAAAGTTTAAATCTTTTAAAAATTAATCATTTTAGCTTTTAAGTTCCTAAAATCCTTATAAATCAGAATTTTATTATTATTTTTTTCTAACTGGGGAATTATTTTAAGACATAAAATTAACCTATTGAGGCCTTATTTTTTTCAATTTTTTTTCTTAAAATTACTAAGCTGTTTATTTCCAATTGCAGAAATTTTAATTTAAATTTTAATTTCTATGAGTACTATCACTTTCAGAAACTTAACTAATATTAATATTATTTTATAATTCTTGTTTCATTTTTAATCTGTCAGAATAAATGGTTTTACTTTTACTTTTTTGCTGTAAAATAGGAGATAATTTAATATTATTTTCACTATTTTCTCTTTTTTAAGTTTTATTTTAATTTTAATAAGCGCCTGCAACAGATCTCGATCTCGAATATTTTACAAAATTCTCTCGATTTTTTTTATTTTTCGAGCTCGAAAATTAAGAAGAATCTAGATTTTCTTTTATCAATTTATTTTCAAAAAAACTATTTTATATATCGTTATTATTATTACTAATACTATTTTTATTTTCTGTTTTTATTTTTTGTAATTATTAACTATTCTTTTTCTCCAATAATTTTATCTTCTTTCTTAATTTTTTATTTTCTTCTTCCAAATTTTCTTTTTCTTGCTTAAAAATTTTCTACTCATAAATTGCATTCTTTTCTTCCTGTTTTTATATTATTTAATCCTAATTTTTTTCTTTTTCTTACTCTTATTTTTTATATTAAACCCTATATAAAAGTTTATCCAGTTCTACACTAGTCATTTGAGACAAATTTTAATTTCCTAATTTCTCATCAACGTAATTAATTATTTTAATAAAAGTTGCAATTTTTTTTTCCAATTCATTTAAATTTTCATTTAACTTTTTATTCTCATCTCTATAAAAAATAAAAAGGAATTTATATATATATATTACTTGTATCAAAAAATAAATAAATATAATTAAAAATATGTATTGATTTTTAATAAAATTAATATTTATTTATTTTTACTAAAGTTCATTTATTTCCTTTTCTTTATCTTTTAATGTTAACTTATTTTAATTTATTTAAGTTTTTAAATTTTTTAATTTGGATTCTTAACTTTCTATTTATTTTTGCAATTCTTCAATTTTTTCTTCATATTGTTTATATTCTTCTTTTTTCATTTTATTTTATTAATCTTAAATCTATTTTTCAATTTATTATTTCTATAATTTACTAACAATTTTCTAATTCTCTTCTATTTCCTCTTATTTTAAATAATCTTATATGTATTTATCTTTATTTTTTCTAAATAATGCTATTCTTTATAATAAATTTTCTTTCTCATTTTATCCAATTTTTTCGAATTTTTTTAATTTTTTACTTATAAATTCTGTATAATCCAAAATGTCTTATCTATCTTAACTTCCCAACTAAATTTCTTAGTTCAAATTTTGCATTTTATTATTTAAATCTCTCGTCAATTTATCTCTCTCTTCTAACGATTAGTTTAATTTTTGAATTTACTACCTCATTTCTTTTAATTTCCTGATTAAAAAAATTAATATATAAACCAAATTTTTTTAGAAACTTTTCATATAAAATTAAAAACAAAAAAAAAAAAAATATTTTATTTCTATACTTTTGCATATTATTTTTATAAGCCTAGTTTTTGTCTTCTTCTTCGTTGCCCTAATCATTTTCATTTAAAAATTCTGAAATTTCCAAAAGATCTTTAACATAATTTCCTTTCTAATCAATTTTAAGTCCCTCTTTGTTAACAGTTTAAATTTATTAGTCTTTAAAAGAATTTTCTGTCTAAGTTTAAATGTTTTTAAACTCAGTTTCAGAAAAATTAAAAAGCGAGTTATAACTCTATAATTTCTTCTATTTTTTTTTATTATTATTGTCATCATTTTCTTCTTCATGTTGCCCATTTTATAACTCATTATTAAAATTTATATTTTATAAACTTTCATTGTAAAAATTCATTATTTCTTCTTCTGTAATTTTCTTTTGCTAATACTTTTAAGTCATTTCAAATTACGATTATTAATCATCTTATTATTAACTTGATTTATTCCAGTTTTATCCATTTTAATCAAGTTAATTTCTTAAACTAAAATCTTAACTTTAATTTCGAGATTAAGGTACACAATAATTTTCCTGTAAAAGTCGCATTTTAGCCATAAAATTATCCTAAAGTGCAATTAATTGCTATTCCTATTCAGATAATTATATAATACTTTATTTTTCTTCATTTTCGTCATTTTCTTTATTTTCTCTTTTTTCCTTATTTTCTTTATCTTTATTTTTTTTCTTTTATTTTTTTAATTCATCAATTTTTTGGGTTTTATAGTCTATTTCCAACTAACTTTCTAATTAAGTTTACGCATTATCCAAAATTTGACTCAAAGATAAATCATTTTATTCTTACACTTATTTTTCATTTATTTGGTTTACTATTTCGTACTTTGTCCCTTTTATTTCCCATACCAATTCGGTTTATTATTCAAAATTATCTTTTAGTGATTCTAAATTTTCAATTAAATTAAAATTTTATTATCTAAGGTATTCTATTTTGCTTTCATAATACTCTATTTCTTCTTAATTTTCATTTTTATCAATACTTTAATCTTAACCAAGTTTTTTCTTATTGAATTATCTAATTTACCCTTAAATTTCCAAATTTTCCATTTTCTTTTTAGAAATTTCTAGCTGAAGTACCTTATTTCTCTATAAATAAAATTAAAGGTATATAAAATTCATTTTTTATTACAAATATCATTTTAATCACAAAAAAAATAAAAAAATCTAATTTTTCTAAATTTAAATTTTTGAATTAAATAGATAAATTAAAAAATAAATAATTTCTTATTAAAAAACTTGAAATTAATTAAATTAATTAAATTTTCTTACCTATTCATTTTCCTCAAGCTACTACAATTTCTGAATTTTATACTATCTATACTAATTTTAAATTTAAGCAATAGCATCTGTCATTTTTCTCATTTAAGCCTTCATTTCATCAATAACAGACAATTTATTATCCATTTCTTAAAAATAAAATACCTCTTTTTCTTTAATTTTAAACTCAATTATTTTTGCCATTTATTTTTAAACCTGCTAATAATCTTTCTAAATTTCTTCGATTAGCTATTATTTTTTTTAAATATCACTTTTATACCCATTTATTTCCTGTTAATATCTGTATTTCTAAATTATTATTATCTTTTTTTCTCTGTTACTTAAAGGCCCATCCAAAAAACTTTCACTTTCAAAATCTTGAATTTCTTTTTCTTTTTCTTTTATTTCTTTTCGTAAATTCTCCATTTTTTCTCTTTTTATTTCCTCTAAATTATCCATTTCCTTTTAAGTATCATACTAATTTTTTTTTAGCTCTTCTAAATTTTTGCTTATTAATAAACTTTCCTTATTAAATTTGTACTCTTAATCTTTTATTTTTATGTTGATATCATCCAAAGTTTTCTATTCCTATTCAATTTATGCATATACTTCATTTAATTAATTTTCTATCTCAATTTTAGTTTTTTATAAATTATCTATGGATTCAATTAAATTTTCTTCTTAGGGAACACATTATAATTTAACATTAAATTTTTCAATTTATAATTCATTTTTACTCTTTTAATTTTCCTAATTTAAATTTTGATCAAATTTTTCTCTTATGAAATCATATTTTTTGTCTTGATTTATTCTAGCCTACTTTACTTAAATATCTTTCAATTTAGCATTTTTTTCTAGCTAAATAATTCTTTTATTTATAAATTACAAATCTGAAATTAGTTATTTTTCCATTTATGGATCTAAAAAACTTTAATTCTTTATTAAACTTTCTACCAAATAACTTAAAAAGAACTCATCTTAAACTTAAATACCTTTGTTAATTTATCCAAACTATTCAGTTTATATTTCTATATTTTTCTGTTTTATTAATTTAAGTTATTATTTTAAAATTTTAAAATTTCTATTATATAATATAATTAAATAATATTTAATATGTAAATACAAATTATATAGCAAAATTTACAAAAATTATAAAAACACGTATAAATATTAACAAAACCTATACATATATATATATATTTATAATAATTTTACTTTTATATTAGCTTATGTCTACTTAAAAAGCTTAAATTCATATTATTCCATATAAAAAGCATTTTATTACTCCATTTTCAAATTCTAAAAATACTCAGTTTAAGGTAAACTTTCTAAAAGAAAATCTGATACCTATTAATATTCGAAGTCTTTTCTCAATACATGTAATTATTATTACTTTAAATAATTTTTATAAAGCTGTTATTGTTAAAATTGTCTACTATATTATTCATTTAGTGAAATTGCAGTTACGCCTTGTTAATTTGGATTTTTATAATTCATTTATTCTAACCACTATTTTTCCTCTTTTTCTAATTTTTCATTCATTTAATCGATTTCCTCCTTTTTATCTTTTAATTATTAATATAAAATTTTTTATTCTTACATAAAAACTTAAAAACCTTTGTTTTGTTTTAGTTTTTCCTTGTATTAGTTGTAATTTTCTACTAAAGATACATTTTCGTCATCTATCTCTCTCTAAGATTTGTTTCTTTAACAAAATAATTAAATAAATTTTAAGAAAATGAATATTATTTTTTAAGAATTTTGTAAAAATTTTTCTTTTTTACTTCAAATTAATGGTTTTCTTAAATACCATACCTTCATATTATTTAGAAATTTATTCATTTTTTTAGAAATATTTATCAATTTTTCTCTTTTATTCCTCTCCATCTATATTGCACTATATTTAAACCTCTTTTTTTTTTATATTCAACAAATCTTTTAATTCCTATTTAAAATTAATAAAATAAATAAAATAATATAAAAAATAAATTTATATATTTTAAATATATAATATCATAAAATATATATATAATTTTACCTATATTTTTTCTTATTTTTGTCTAATTATTTCCTGGTCATCTACTATATTTTTTTCCAATTTTATTATAAATTATTATTAATCTTCAATTTTTTTTTCCAGAGCATATTTTTCATCTAAATAAAGGTCGTTTTAAATTCCCTATTCTTTTTCAAAATAATCACTCTCATCACTATCTATACTAATTTCGTACTATAAATCTTTTTTAGAACCATTTTATATTTCTTATTCATATTGATTTTTTAACTATTATATTTTTTAATTAAAATCTTAACCACTTTAATTTTTTGCAATTTCATTATTAAAATTAAGGGTACTTAATCTGTGCAAAGATCTTTTAGCCTTTTTTATTTTTATTTAGTCTATAGATTTTTATATTAAATGAATTATGTTTTTTTAGTATTTTTTTTAGTAATTTTTATATGAAGTTAGAAAATTTTATTATAAATTTTTTTTATCTTCATAAATATTTTATTAGCAAATTTTTTCTAATTTATCAACTTATAATATTTTTTCTTTTAATTCAGTTTTAAGCTCCTATATCTAGCATTTATTAATTTCTTTATCTTCCTTTAATTTTTTTATCTCATAATTATACCTAAATTAAAATAAAAAAAATTAATTTAAAAATATAATCAAAAAATATATATTTACTTATTTTCCATAATCTATAATTTTTAATTAGTTTGTGCTAAATAACTGTCTTTTAACTTTTCTCTATTTTGTTTAAAATTAGTTTCTTTATTATTATTTTATTCCTAAAAAGTTTGTAACTGTTTCAATTCTTATTTACTTACCTTAAACTCATCAATTTTTTTTCTTAGTTCTTAAACTTCATTTTCCCAAACATTTATCTATTAATCTTACTTTCCATAGCTAATTTCTTTATATTATATTTCTTTACTGTCTTCCAAACTATTTATACTTTCTTATTACATTTCTTTAACAACATTTTACAGACTAAATAAAATGTAATAATAATTTAAAGGTATAACTATAATTAATTGAACAAGTTTATGCTTATAAATTTGTTAATTATTTCATATTAAAAAATGATATAAAACAACACTTTTATAAACCCTTAAAAAATAATATTATTTTGAGTTTTTTATAAAAATTCATTATTAACTAAAACTTTAATAAAAATAAATAGATTTTACAATATTTATAATAAAAAAAAAATCATTAAAAAACATAATAAATTTTACTCAACATTTTATCGAGTCAACCTATTAACCAACTCCGTATAATCCTCATATTCATCTAAATGTTACTAATTCAAACTATTTAAATATAAACACGTTTCTTCCACACATTACTTATAATAAACCAACTAAGATTCCAACAACTAATTTTCTTTTCTCTGCTATTCTTCCTAGTTATTATGAGTAATTCTTTAATTTTATAACTGTTCTTCTTATAGTGACTACATTTTTTAAATTTATTTGTTCATATTTTCCATGTTTTATTCGTTTATTTATTAATAATGATCTTTTAGCTGTTAATTTTCTTTTTCATAAGTGCTTTTTTAATCGCTTAAAAGCTTTTCAAATTTTTACTCCTAAATTTTAACCAAGTTTACTATTTCTCTCTATAAAAATTTTACCTCTTTGTAACTTTTCTGCTCGATTCCTTATAAAATTGTTAAAATAGTGCATTTTATTTGGTAAACATCCTCATTTTGCTAAGATTTATTAATTTAATTACTTTTTTTGTAATTTATAAAAGTTTTATTTTAAATTAAATTTAAAAAAAAATATTAAAAACTTTGCCTTTGATAATTTTATAATTAAAAATTATTTACATTTTCGTATAAATGCTGGATATTTTGAATTATACCTTCTTTCTCCTCCGTGTATTTTCTAAGATTTTCTTCTAAATCAGAATTTTCTATAAATTTAGCAGGTTTTTCTTAAATTTAATTTATATTCTTACTTAAATTTTCAGATAAATTAATACTTTCAATTTTCTGTTAGTTTTATAAATTAATTTTCTCTAATTATTCCAATTTTTCTACTAAATTTTCTATTTTTTTTTACCTATTTTATAATTCTAGGTCTTTTGTCTTAATTTAATTTTATGCATCATTTAGGTCTTAAATAATTTAAGCATTTGAAGATTTTAGATCCTCTATATTTTATTCATAAAACAGCACTTATTTTTATCTTTATAATAATTAAAGCTTAAAAAATTTTAAAAAAATTATTAATATATAATTTACTTATTTTAAATTTATTGATCTTGCTATGCACATTTAAATTCTTTATTTTCGATATTCTCTTTATAAATTTAATTCTACAATAATAAATTTTTATTTTCATTTTATATTTTATATAATTCACCCTATACTTTTTTAAATTATTTCTTGTTATTATCTACTTTACTTTAGGTATCTTTTCAATTATAACAAAATAATAAATAATAATTAATAATTTATTATAAAATTCTTATAATTTTTATACCAAAAATTTTCTACTACAAAATTTTTTATTTTTTCCTCTCATCTTATTAAACTTTCTCAACATTTTATCTCATTAATTTTTTTTCTTAGTTTAAATTTTCTTCATAAGAATCATTAAGTTCTTTCAATTTACTAATTTTTTCGTTTTAATTTTCTATTTATTACTTAAATTGGTTAATAATCTACTCATTTTACTAAATTTAAGATAAAAGTTAGTTTTTTTCATTTAAAAATTCTTATTTTATTCCCTTCAATTTCTAATCTACTTATTATTTATATTAATTTCTAGAATCCTAGTTTTTTTTATTTGCTATATCTATTTCAATATCCTTCTATTTTAATTTTTCATTATTTTTCAAAATAGTTTATTTTATACTTTCTTCTAATTCTGCTATTTGCTAATTATGAGCCATTTAAATTTTATTTTATTATTCACTATGGTTTTTTATTTTTTCTTCCATTTACTTAATACTATTATTTTTAAGATCAATACTCATATGTGCATTTTAATATTACTAATTTAACTAATCAATTACTTGATCAAAGGAACCTGAACATTATAAAAAATATTTATTAAAATAACTTTTTTTTATTATTCACTACTATAATTAATTAAAATATATTTTTTTAAAAAATTTAACTGTAATTTTACTTAATTTTAATTCAAATTTAAGATCTTCAATATCTACTTGTTTTGGGTCAGCAAAATCCAATATTATTTTTTTAATTCTATTTTTCTTTTCTATTCAAATTATAGATAAGTGTTAACGGTTTTAAAATTATAATATAATAATAAAAAAAGAAATAAATACTATAACAATGATTTTACCATTGGTATCTTTTTGATGCTCTATTAAAATATCTTTTACATTTAAATATTCATTATACAAAGGTTTATACTATTCGTCAAAAAATTATACAATATCCTCTAAGTTTAAAAGTTTTTTTTTTAACTAATCTATACTCTTTTAAATTTTTAAAAAAATATTATCACGTATTAAATATTAGTAAAATTTATTATTAAAATACAATAAATTGTAATATAATATAAATATAATAAAATTATAATAAATTAAAAATAATATTACCAAAAAATCTACAAATTTTTGCTAAATTTTATTTGGCGATCTATATCTTGTTTCTTATGGCTTAATATTTGTCGAAGTTGTGATTTTTTATTGGTTATCTTTTTTTTATTAATTTATCTATTATTATTATTTTTATTAAATTTCTGTTATAATTACATTATTTTAAAATTATTAACGTTCTAGATCTTTTTGAGAACTATTGTTCATTTAATTCTTTATGTTATATTTAATTATAATAAAAATAAAAATTATCGGTTTTTGCTCTTTTTAATTATTATAGTATCTATTTTATTATATTTTTTCTATTTAGTTTTTCTTTATTATTTAAGAAAAAATATTCTAAATCATTAAAAAACTGTTTTTGTACATAAATTAATGTTTTTTCCTATTAATTAATATCAATTTAAATAAAAAATTTTAATTCGTAAAAATTCTAATTTCAATTATTATTTTTATTTACTATATTAAATTGTTAATAAAATGAATATGATTTATTTTTATTATAGTTAAAACAAATTCTAAAAAAAATATAATTTTTTTTTAATATAATAAAATAACCAAAATATAAAAGTAAAGAAAATTACTTATGAACCTATCTGCTATAATAGGATATGAGTCACCCAAAAATAATATAAATTTTTTCAAAAACTTTCAAACAAAGAATAAAATTTAAATTAAGCAATAATTATAAAAAGATTCTAAATAGCATAATATAAATTTTTTAAAGAATTAAATAACACCATAAAAATATATAATATAAAATTAATCGCCAAAAAACAAAGATGATACTAATTTTTTTGCATTTCTAAATTATAATGATATATAACATAAGAATCATTAATAATCAAAGCTTGCTGACGAATAAACATAAAATTAATAATAAAAATATAATTAGGATCATATAATTAAATAAAAAAGATCATAGAGCGAATAATTGTAAAGTAATATGTTTGAATTTTTACCTACAATTTAATAAAAAACTACAAAAAATTAATAAAATATGGTTAAACTACATACTCCGAAACCATAAATAGATATAAAAAAAACCTTGAATATAAAGTGTCATAAAATTTAATCAAATTCAATTGTTAGAAATTATAATTTAAATTAAAATGAAAAAAAATAATATTTAGAAGAAAAAAAATATTTTTCACTCAATACTAGTTTTCTTAATTCAAGTAATTAAAATATATAAGAAAATTAGGGTTAATAGTAGATGGAATAAAGAGAATATTACTAATAAAATAATATGATAAAAAAAAAGCGGAAACTTTAAAAATTTTAATAAAATAGTTTAGACCTATAAGCATGCTCAGGCGTTTATAAACTAAGTGAAGAATGTAAAAATTAAATTAAATAAAATTTATTTTTAATTTAATATTAATTTCGTCGCAGGTATTTAATTATATTTTTTTTATAAATAATTCAGGCTAAACTTCTTGTGAAAAAAATAGAAAAATAGAAAATGTAGGGTAATGGAATGAATTTGAATATCCTGCACCTAAGTTTTTATTTCCACCTGTTAAACCTAATGGTTTAAAAACTATCAGAAGTCATTCTTCTAATAATAATGATAGATATGATAAATAAAATTAAAAAAACTGAAATATAACGAAATGTAAAAATACTTAAATAAAATAAGGCCTTTCGATAAATAAAAAGTGTAAATAATTTATAAATAATGTTTATTTGAATACTATTAAAATTTTTAATTAACAAAATTATTTAGGCTAAAAAAAAAACTAATTAAATTAAGAGAATGAAAATATAAACAAAAATAATTTATTGAATAAATCAAAAATATTGCATAATCAATATAATTTAGATTTAAATTCATAAGATATAGATATAAATTATAAAAAATAATAATTTTCAACTAAGGAAGATTCAAATTATATTTCAAACACTATTGAATAATTAAATAATTTCCAATAGAATTAATTATAAGTTAGAAATGAATCAGAATATTTTTTAAGTAAGAAATTTTAAATCTTAATAAATTATCTATTAAATTTGTAATAATTTATGAAATATTTTTATTTATCACTTAAAATTAAATTTAAAACATAAACAAAAATAATATAAAAGATAAAGATTATTCCTGTATAAATAGCAATAATAATGAATTAGATACTTAAAGTAATTAAAATGAATAAGGTTATTTAGATTTTTAACAAGAGTAAATATAGAAATAATTATAAAATTATAATGAGATGCTTATATTAACAACATCTCGATTTAACGATTTAATGAGTCGAAATAAAAAAGATTTTTAAGGTACTTTATCAGAAAATAATAAAGAAAAAGAAACAAATTAAATATAAATCTCTGAATAAAATTCTTTGAATTTATCGCAAGTTAAAAATAAAAGTAACGAGTAAAATAATAATTCTCAGATTTTAAAGAATAAAAGCTCTTTATTATAAATAGATAAGCGATCAAAATAGTGCAATTTTAATTAAATATAAAAAAAATAAAAAAAATAGTAATAACAATATAATTATGATATTAAAAATTTAGAAGATTTTGATGCCTTTTAAAAATAAATTACCTTTAATAATAAATAAAACCATTTAAAATTATAACAACTAAAAGCCTTTAATAATTTATACACCATAGAAAATGAAGAAGAAGAAAATGAAAATGAAAATTAAGATGAAGAAAATTATTTTGATGAATATGAAAATTAACAAGAATTATTAAAAAAATAATATCCTAAATCTAGAGAAGATGTTATTCTTTTAAGAGAATAAATGGAAATTAATTAATAAAATATAGTAGAATTATAAGATACAGTCTAGTATTATAATAATATTTTGGCTTAATAAAGAGAATAATAAGATATTGAAAGCTCGATTATAAGGGTATTATTATAAATAATAATAATTAAATTTAAATTTTAGCCCAAAATGACTTTTTATTTTTAATGATAAAAAATGTTTATTTTTTTTATCTATATAATAGCTTGAGATTCAGATACATAAAGAAAAATAGTAAATCTATAATTTAAATAGTGAAATTAACTCATTTAAGCAAAGTCAGTCCAAACATGATAGGAAAATGTTATTTATTAACAATTTAGAAAAAGAAATTGTTTTTGAATAGAATTAATAAAAATAATTAAAAGAAAAATTATAGAAAAAAAATGAAGAGGTACAAGAATATGAAGATAAATTATAAGAAAAACAAGAAAAAATATACAATAAGCTAGTTTAAGAAAATAAATTTTTAAATTTAGCATTTGAAATAAATGAAATACATATATAAAATTAATAATAAAATAAATAATATGAAAAAAATTACAAAATGGAAAAAACATTTGTTAAAAATAAAAAGTCTTAGTTAAGGTTAGAAATCTTTTTTTATTTATTAACACACACATATATATAAATATATATATATAGAAATAAAAAAATAGTTTTTTTTAACATTTTATTTATTTAATTTTAGAGAAGCTTATGATTTAGAAATAAAAATGAATAATGATTTAAAAAATTGTAAAATAATGATTTTAAGTGCTTGTAAAGTTTAGATGATAAAAAAAAGAGATAAAGATTGGCAATTAAAAACTTTAAAATGATATTTTTTTAAAAAATATAGTATAAATATTGAAATTAAAAACTTAACATGATTATAATAAATAAAAATAATATATATATAAAAAAAAACCATATAAAATAATTATTACACATAAAAATTAATATTTAATTGAAATTTTTTACTATTTATATTTATGGTAATTATATTACTTAATTTTTTATTTTATTTTATTTTAGCTTAAATTAAAATAAAATTAATATTTTAAATATAATACGTTATTTATAATATAATTGATTATGTATATTTTCAAAACCTTTATTTTTATATATATTTATAAAATAAAATTATAGTCTATAACATTTTAAATTAATAATATAAATATAATTGTTTTTTGTATATAAATTTTAAACTACATTTGATAAGATTTTTTTGTTTATCAAATTTTTATTTTTTTACGTTTCATTTAATTATATCATTCATTTTTCGTGTATTATTATATTTTATCAAGTATCATTTAAATTTATTAAAATTTTATGGATTTTTACAAGCTTATTACAATGTTTTTAAAGATAAAAGTAAGTTTATTTTTGCCTAAATGCTTCTATACTCCCCTTTGCTTAAAATCATATTTAAACAGTTATAATGAATAAATTCCAGAGTAGCCATTTGAATTCTTTTAAATTTCCACATTTTTTTATACCATGAAATATTAACTGTCTTAGTATTTTTTTTATAAGATACTAATAAATCCAATTCTTAACAATATAAACAATTACAATTATTATCTAAATTATTATTTTTATTTTCATTATTTAAATTAATGTCATCAAATTCCTATTTTATATTATATTCATAGCTATTTTTTTTATTGTGTTAATTTATGATATTATTTTTATTTTACTCACTGTTACAAATACTATTAAAATTTTTAATATCCTTATAATTTTTCTCTTACATTTAAGCTTAAAAAGTTTATTTTTTTTATTATTTTTCACAATCATTAAAATTTTTAGCATTAAAATCTTTAGTTTATTCATATGAGTTTTATATTTTTTACTTTTTCTATTATTTGCACAAATAATAACTTTGTCTCCATATTTTTAATAAATATGGAATTAATATATTCATGAAATTTGTCGGTACATGCTAAGTATTATGTAGTGGATATTCCTTCCATATATAAGTGTCTATTTTATCATATATTTTTTATGGTTTTTTCTAAGGCTTTTTTTTTTTTTAGTTAAATTAATTTAAACCTTATACTTATTACTAATTAGATTATTATTAAAGTTATTAATCATTTTGTGAGTCAGAAAATTCGACAGTTTCGTCCTCATTCTATACATAATTATCTTTTTAGATTTAAATTTAATTTTATATTTGCTATATATTTTTATCTTGATGCTCTTCTTCTTCTTCTTCTTCTTTTTTTATTAACTTTAAAATATTGCAACTAATTTTATTATTTTTATTATTATTTGCTTATTATTAACTTTATTATTATTGCAACTCTTGCGTTTTTATATAGTTTATATATTATTACTATTATATTTATTACATTGTGTTTTATAAATAAAGCTAATTTTTAAAATCTTATTAATTTAATTAGTTTTATTAAAGATTTATTATTGAATTATTATTATTATATAATTGTATATGATCTAAGTGTTATTATTGATCAAACTCAGGTTCAAGTTATTTTTTGTTAAAATTATCATGTTATATTGAAAAATCTTTATTGTATTTTATTTTATTACGACTATTTAATTCGCTTAAATAATTTTTATTTTGACCGTTTTCAATTTCACAATCATCAAATTGTTAATATGAGTTTTAAATTCTTTATTTTTTTTTTCTTCCTCTTTTTTTATAGCTATTAAATTCCAGTTATTTTTTTAGCCTATTTATGTATTATTTTTATTATTCTGTTTTTTTAATTTCATTTTCACTTTATATTTTGAGTGGACTTAAATTTTTTTTAACTTTTTTATAAGTCTAGTACTATAAATTATCTGTTAATAATTAAGCGTCCTTATTTATTTTGCCTATATCTGGTTTGATGTTCTTTAATTGACCTATTAAATCTAGTATTTTTCTTTTTTTAACTTTATTAGTATTCACATTACTATTAGAATTATTATGATTGTGAATATCTTTTATAGAACTTAAAGATTAAATAGAATCATGCATATTATGCTAACTATTATTACTATTTTTATTCATTATATTATCTGTGTCGGTTACCTTATTAATAATATTTATATTATTTGTTATAGATGAGTCTTGCTAATTTATTTCTTCTGCTTAGTGACTATATATATCTTATTATTTAATTTTTTTATTAATTTTATCCTAATTTTTTTTTTTTTGATCATTTAAGTTTTAGGAATGAAATATATCATTCTATTACAATTATTTTTAATTTGTCTTTTTTTCTTTTTCTTATTTTAAATGCTAATTATCAAATAAATTTTCAGTTTAAAATGTTTAAATAGACTTAACTCCTTTATCATTTTTCTTTTGAAAATTAAAAATTTAATTTAAAATTTATTTATTTAATTTATTTTATTTATTATTTGTGTTTAGACTCTATATTAAAATTAATTTATATATTTAGAAATATATTTTTAAAAATAAAAATTCCTATATAATGATTATTTTATTACGACATTATAAAGTATAATACTAGAATGTTTAAATAAAAATTACTTCAAAAAAAACTTTCTATGTAACATCATCAAATTAAATTTTTAATTTTTCTCTTATTTTGGAGTTATATTTTCTCGATTACATAAGTGTTTTAATAGCTTCAGTTGGTGAGTCTGTATACTGGATTTTTTTTTATTTTGTTTATATTGGTATATCAATATGCAAACTATTTTTTAAATGCTTCTACTTTTACAGACATTTAGCATTCTATTATCTTTAATTATCAGAATTTGAATTTCGATTTAATTTCATGACGATATTTTAATTTTCTAATTATTAATTTGCGCAAATTATTCTTTATTCATCATTTAACTCCTTTAGTGTTAAATTATGATGTTTTTAATATCTCAAATTAACAAAAATTATTTTTCGGTTTATAATAAACAAAAAATAGAAAAACAAAATAAAAAAATATAAAATAAAAAAATATTACAGTATAAAAAAATATAATAAGAAAATAAAAATAAAATAAAACAAATAAAAATTAAATATAAAATGGAATTAAAAAATAAAAATACACTCAAATTTATTCAAAAAAAGTATTATAATTTAAATAAACATGATTTATAAATAATATAATGAACTAAAATTTATAGTTTACTTACATATTTTTGTTTATTTGGCTATTATATTTCTAAATTATTTTTATCTTATATTTGCAAATTTTATTAAAGATTTTAAATTTTATATTATCCTAAATTTTAAATTGATATCTTTGTTGGATCCTTGTTATTTTATTCATCTTATTCTTCTTCTATTTTTTGTTGTATATTTTTATTTTTTGAATTGTTTAAATTTTGATCTTTTAATTGTTATTATAATGCATCGAGTCTGATTTTATTTTAACTTTCCTGTTAATTTAAATTTTTTGTTTACTAAGAACTTTAATTCTATTAGCCCTACGTAATTTATTGATATTTTTATTAATTTTACAAAATCTAGGGACTTTTAAATTGAGCCTATTGTACTTATTATATTGGGAATTAAATCTCTTAAATATTTACTGAATTTTATAATAAACCATCATTTATCATTTATTATTTATTCAAATACGGTTACTGTAATACAGATAAAAATTAGTGCTAGTTGGGTATTATAGGATTATTATTATTAGGAATAATATTCGTTCTTTATTAAACCTAAGGGTCAAATTAAGAATAAAAACCTCCAAACATACTCTAATTTTATGTCGTATTTATCAAATTTAACGGTGTTTAAATATTTTGGAATTGCATTTAATTTTATGTCCCTAAATTAATATTAGGTTAAATTTACAATTGCTAGTTGCTATAGGGTTAGGTCATATTTATACCATATTATAAAGGCTAATTAATAGTTGGCTAAACAATGGACATTTGTTATGATGGCATTTATATGAAAAGGTTACTAATTTACATATTTTATTGATTTTTCATATATTCATTTGATGACTCCTATAGAGGATTCATAAATTTTCTTAAATGTTTACTTTTTAGTTTGTAAAAAAAAAATTAATTTATTTTTGATTTAGTGAGTTTTTTTGTTTTATTTTTTTTTGTTTTTCTTCGATCATTTTTTTGTGTAAAATTTAAAGAAATAAAAAGAAAGAAAAATATTATTACAAGTTATTGAAAATTTTCTTCTATTAAAAGAATTTTGGATAATTTTTCTATTAAATTTTTAAAATTATGGTTAGCCATATAAATCATATAAAAATATATTTACATACTTAATAATAAATAAAGTTATTCGCTATTTATCTAATAACCTATGCAAATTACATTAATTAATTGTATAAAAACTATGGAAAATATAAATATAGATAAATTTTAATAATTAAATTTATAAATTATAAAATTTATTTAAATTAAATTTTTATAATTTTAGATCTAAAAATAATAAATTGTAAATTGTATAAATGCTATATCAGAACTTAAAATTATTCCTTTATTATATTTATTTTTTATATTTTATATTATATCTTTATCTTAGAATATATTTTAAAAATTATGATAAAGTAAAAAAACTATTAATCCGTTCAAAAATACCTTAAAACAAAATAATTTAATATAAATATATGTAATAAAAACGTAATATTATTTTATTAATATTAATTTATTTTTTAATTATTATATTATCGAAAAAAATATTTTGTAAATAAATATAATTTTTATAAATATACTAAATTAAATAAAAAATTAAATATAGAGCATATTAATATTTTTAATTAATTTAAACATGAAATACTAAAAAAGATAACTTTGATTTATAATATTAATATAATTAAGTATAATTTTAAATATTTAAATACTATTATAAAAAATATATTAAACGTTAAAATATTTATATTATCATTTTTCTTTTTTAAAATTATTTTAACTAAAAATACTGGCTAAACTGTATTTTTTACCGTAATTATTATTATATTTATACTTTTAATAACTTTTTTATTCTTATTATTTGTTTACTTAATCTTATTAATCATTTTATTCAGTTTTTATGTATTATATACTATTTAAGGTATTTATATTTTTATTAATATTATTATCATCAATACAATAGTTATGTGTATTTTTGTTATTAAAACTTATATTTTTTTTTAGATTTTATTATTTTTTATTCCCCTAAAAAGAGTATCTATAAGTACTAAAATTAAAATCCCCATATTGCACTATAAAATTAGGGTTTTTTTAAGAATTATCAATTGAATATCTGCTTGTCATAGTTTTATGGCTATTTTTAGAATAAATTTACTTCGCTTTTGGTTCATGATTTTATTCCTCTTAGTCTAGTTATATATCAGATTAATTTAAACCATTTTTGTCAATTTCTGTCTCATACTGATGATTTTTACATTATTCTTTTTAGTAAACTGTTTTTTTTTCGAAACCATTAAATCCTTTAAAAATTTTAGTTAATTACTTAATATTTATTAATTTTTACAAAATAATTTAAAAAATATTACCATTTTATTTAAAATAAGATAAATCTTGAAGTAAACTTTATCCTTATGATTCTTTAAATATTTGTGAATCAAAATTATCAATTTCTTATAAACTCACAACTTTGCTTTCATGCTAAGGCTAGGTATATAAACAATTAAATTAAGTATAACTTTTAATTGGCTTTTATTATTTAATTTCTTTTTACCTAATTTATATTAAAAAATATATAATAATAAATACTAAATATTTTATAAATGTTACAAAAATTTAAAATATAATTTTATTAAAAATTTAAGATTTTTTTTTTTACGAATGCAGCTTACCGTCTTATTAACTTTTTTTACAAACAACTTTTTTATTTTATATTTAATGCATACTTTTCAGTTAAGAATTCTATTACTCTATATTTAATTTTAATCCTTCATATTCTAAAATTATAATGTTAATTAATCAGAAATTATTAGTTATAATAATAAATATTTTATTTATTAGTTATAATTATTACTTTTTTCATCATTTTTATTTTACATAGACATTAATGGTTTGTTAGTTGGTTTTATATTTTATTTATAAGTTAATAAATTTTAGTTTTTTTTGACGCTTTTATTTTCTTCATCCTCTTAAAGTTTTCCAAAAACTTCTAATTTGGCTTATAATTCCTTTATTTATTATTTTTCATCATTTTAATCAGGATAGAGCTCGAATTCATCTTAATTACTGGAAAAATTTTATAACTAAAAGCTTCCTTTTTCTGATAACTATAATATTTGCTACATAAAACTTTTAGGCAAAGTGTTATGTTAATTTTTTTAGTTATTCTAGTTATTTGTATTTGTTTCATCCTCATCGTATTCGTATAATATTTAATTATTACTTGAACTATTACTTTTTTATTCTTCTAAATATAATTTATCACTTTTGTTATAATTATAATTTTGTGTATGAATATTTATATTATCTAAATTATAAGATGTTTCTTCAGTATTTTGATTTTAATTATTTTATATAATTGAAGTTTCATCACTTTTTCCACTTTTAGATATATTATCATTATATAATTTTTATTTTACATTTTAGTTAATATTATTTTTTTAAATAATAGTAATATTATTTTAATCCTAAGATTTTTCAATAATATGCACCTTTTATTCGTTTTTGTCAAATTAATTATTATTAAAAATCTTATTATTATTATTTTTATAATTTTTAGTATCCATTTCCAATTTTCTATTCTTAAGTAAATTTTTATTATTCGATAAAAATGAGCTTCTTTAAGATTGTTGGTAAGAATTTAATTTACTCAAATTACCCCTTAATTTTTAATAATTTAATTATATCTTTTATTATATAATATTGATATTTAAAAGTGAAAAAATTTAATATTTAAAAACTAGTCATTTTTAAAAATAATTTCTTTAAAAATGAGAATACTTTTTTATTTTTTGACTTTTTATGATTAAAAAATTTTTTTTTATATATTTTACAATGAATATTAAGTCGAAAAACTCAAATAAGAAGGAAATCTTTATTATGTCTTATTTTAATTATTATCGATCAAATTTATTTTTTAATTAGGTTTTTCTTATTCTTCTTTTATCTTCGGATATTTATTATTATTAAGATTGTTAATATGGTTTAACTTTTATAAGCTATTTTAATAACTTGAATGTTTTTGAATTATTTTTACTGGAGTATTCTACTTAGTGTGAAAATTTTCCATTTAATTTATTTTTATATTTATATTTATAAAAATAAGTATTTTTTGTTTTATTAGATTTTAATGTTAATTTTTTCACAATTATTTATATATTCTATTTTTTATTCATTGAAATTCATTTAGAATCGAATTTATTATAAACATTATTATTAATTTAAACTTTTTCATGAACATATTTATATATCATATTTCAATTTTTTATTTAAAGAATTTTTTATATAAATTGATGTTAAAAATAAATATAAAATCTTAATTATAACTGAGAATTAATTTTATTGGCTTAATTTATGTTTAATATTTTTAATAACATAAAATTTATTGCAAAATAAGAAATAATCAATTATTCTATTTTATCAGATAAAAATGAGTTTTAAAATTTTGTATTTTAATATTAATTTTATTATATTTATTAAAATTAAATACTAAAATATTATTTAGAACTTATAAAAAGAAGTATTTCTTCTTATTAAAAACTCACTATAATTTATTAATTTTTTAAATGAATACATTTAATTAATTTACCAATAATTCTAATAAAATGAAAAAGAAATAATTAGCCTTTAAATTAAAAATAAAATTTTATAAATTAAATAAACAAAAAAATAAGTAAATTATATTTTTTATATACAATTACATAAAAAAGTACTTATAAATTAACAAAAATTGCAAAAAATTTGTATTTACAAAGATGTCTGTCATATTTAATCCTAGGCTTGAGGATTTCAATTTAGTATAAGAATATCAATAACTTTATAAAACCGATGAAATTATTAATGAAAAATTTAGATAGGTATAATTAAATACAATAACATTTCTAACATTAAAAATTGATATATTTTCAAATACTTATTATTTAAAAAAGATTTAAGAAATTAGTATTGAAACAAATAATGAGGCCTTAAAAGCTCTTTAAAAAGAAGAATTATGTAAAAAATGTTTCCGTTAATAAATAAAATAAAAAATTATAATTATAAAAATTAATTTATTATAATTTTTGTTAAAATATAAAATAACTTATTATAGCTGATAATGACCTTTAGAAAATATTTATTTCATTAAGTACTATTGAAGATTAGCTTTTAGAGTATTCAAATTTAAATTAAAATGTTTAAAAAGTAAATAAACTTATAGGAATTACTTTTAATAACTTAGCCTGTTACTATAGAAGGTAATTCTAAGATAAAATTTTTTAATATTATAAAAATAATTTTATTATTAGTGATAAAGTTTAGAAATGATAAAACTTCAAATATTATAATAAGTTTAAATTATTTTAATATAAATAAAATAATGATTTTAAATTTTAAGGAAAAATCAAGGTTAAAAAGGTTTAAGTTATTTACAAAAAGCATTAAGATTAGATACAACTGCTTTAACTAGTCGTTAACAAATAGCAACTACTCATTTAAACTTTTCGGCCATTTTAAATTTTATGAAAGAGTAAAAAAATAATTTAAAAATCAAAAAATTATTGTACTTATATAATATAATAATTTTTAAAAGACATGAGGAGTCAATAGAGCACACTATTTAAGCACTAAATATAATTGAAATAGAAAGACGAGAAATAGTTTAACTAAAAGATGAACGAATTGAGTTAAAAAAATCAATCTAAGAAATTAAATATAATATAGATAAAAAAAAATTTGATAAAAAATTTGGAGAAAATTAGAGTCAAATACCTAAATTTAGCAGTACAAGTACTGAAAGCAATAAAGATATAGAGTTTAATACAAAAATAAATACTATTGATAACAATTCTTCGATGTTAAAAAGTGATTCAAACAAATTCTATTAGTCTCAATAATTTCAATTAAAGTAGTAAACCTTAAAAAAATAAGCATCAAAAGAAGAGATAATTGATTAAAAAGTCAATAATTTAGAAGAAACATAGTAAAAATACAATTAAAAACTCGAGAAAACCATAAAAAAATATTAAATAAAAAAAGAAAAATTTGCTTGCTTTAGAAATTTGTAAATCATTGCTTATTTAAATTATAGTAACAGTTAAATTGGATAAAAAAAATACCAAGAAGCTTTAAAAGTATTATATACAGGTTATAAATAATCCAATAAATAATTGGGTGAAAAACACCCTATGACTGAAAAATTTTTAACACTTATAAAATTTTGTGAACATAGTGCAAAAAACCAAAAAATTGAGGCGATAAAAAAATAAGAGGAAGAAGAAAAGTTGAAATAGTAAAAAGAATTAGAAGAATAATAAAAATTAATTCAGGAAAAAATTAAAAAAGAACAAGAAGAACTAGAAATGAAAAAAAAAAAATAGTAGTAAGAAGAAGAAGAAGAAAAGTTAAAAAAATAAAAAGAACTTGAAGAATAAGAAAGGCTTAAAAAGGAAAATCTAGCTAAAAAAAAAACTAAAAAATCACCAAAAAAACCTGAAATGAGATCTATGAGTACTCAAACATATAATCAATATTAATATTTGTTTGAATAATTTGATAAAAATAATAATATAAATCTATCACATTTATCTGCAAAAGAAAGAGAAATGTTAGATTAATATAAAAAACTTAGCAACGATGAAAAATAGCAATTAAAATAGGATGCAAAATACGATTTACATGATATGAAAAATTATTCCAAGTACAAAAATTTGATAGAAAAATATGAAAAAAATAAAAACATGGATCTCTCTAAATTAACAGCCGAAGAGAAATTAATTTTGGAACAGTATTAGAAATTAGATCCCAATGTAAAAGAATAGCTAGAATAAAACCTAAAAAAATATGAAAATAGTATAACAAACCCCGAATATTTTAACAAATATCACTATTTAATCGAAAATTTTTAAAAAAATCCTAATATGAAAATGGACACTTTAGCAAAAGAAGAAAAAAATGCACTTGAATAGTATAAATAATTACCTCCTTTATAGTAACAATAACTAAATGACGATTAAAAAACCAATATAAAAAACCCATATATATATAAAAAATTCAAATATCTTTTTTAAATGTATAAAGAAAACCCACATATGGATATGAATAAACTTACTGAATCTGAATAAAAAGCCCTTAAATAATATATAAATATGTAAATAATTTATAAATTAAATGTTTTTTTTTTTTTATTTATACAAATAATTTTTATTTAGGAATCATACTGAACGAGAATAAATTAGGTATGAGTTAAAAACTGATATGAAAAATCCTAAAATTTATGCATAATTTGAATATTTAGTAGAAAGTCACAAAAAAAATCCTAATACAATGCTTTCAAAAGACCTTACATTTTAAGAAAAAGAAATGCTTAAAAAATATAAAAAATTAACCAAATTTTAGAAAGAATAATTAAAAAAACAATACGAAACTTCAGTTTACAACATGGAAAACTATTTAAAATACAATTATTTAATAAACCACTACGAAAATAACAAAGACAAGGCAATTTTTAATTTAAAGCCAAATTAAAAAAAATACCTAGATAATTATAAGTAGTTAAAACAAGGTAAAAAAGAAAAATTGTTGTCTTTTCTAGAGGGAATTTAAAACCCCGATATTTTTCAAGAAAATTAACATGTAATTTAGGAATCATTTTAAAATCCGAATTTTTTAATTCAAAAATACAATAAAGAAGAACAAGACCTGGTAAAATAATATGGAGAATGCTCTGATTTTTTAAAAAATTATTTATTAGAAAGAAATAAAAAACATGGAAGTATAACGCCTAATACATTTGTATAGTATAAAGAATTATTCGAAAAATACGAAAAAAGTGCAAATTTTTTTGATTTTTCCGATTTGTCGCCTGAAGAAAGATATGTGTTAAAAAAATACATTAAATTTTAGGAAAAAAGAAAGGCGGAAGAATAAGCTTTTTAAAAATAATTTAACTCTTTGTCGCCTAAATAAAAAAGAAAAGGAAGGCCTAAAAATATTAGCTACAGAAATAATTCTGGAAATAAAAGACTTTTTAAAAGACTTTATAACGCCAAATCAACTTGTGAAGAAAGAAATTGTGAACATGTTTATCATAACCATAAAAAAGAAAAATAAGAATAATTACCTGATTGGAATAATAGATTTGGAATAGACTAAGGTGAAAAAGCAAAAGAAAAAATTAATTTTAAAAGATAAATGGCTTTATAAAGGTTAACAATTATATAATAAATATATTATTCATCATTATTTTACCTTTTTTTTATAATTATTATTAATATAATTAATTAATAAATTTATTCAAAAATTTTTTTTAATATGATATATTAATAATCTAATTAGACACTCTTTGGATTTTGTTAAACCAGAATTATTAGAATAAGAAAGTGTAATTCGAAAATCTCAAATTAGAGATTACTCTATTCATTTTAATGATGCAGTTAGTTAAAGCAATATAAAAAGAGATTTGTCAAGAGGAATTAATAAATCTCCTGTAATTAATAATGGTAGAAAAAATTAATAAATGTAACAGTTAAATTAAAACGATATTTAGTTGATAAATAGCTAATATCCTGATGATATAATTTAAAATAATAATTCAAAACTTCGTCAAAAAAATGCAAGCAATTTAAAATAAAAAGCCTTGGAAATACTAAATAGGAAATAAAATAGTAAAAGTTAAAATAAAAAAAACAAAACGAATAGAATTAAAACAAAAGATAGAAAATTTAGTAATTATACCGGATTTTAAAGAGCAAACACTTTGGGTGACTATGAATTTGAAGATGATGAAGAAGAAGATGAATTTTAGAATGGTTATAATGTTGAATTTTTAGACGACAGTGAAAATAATTTTTATACAATGTAAAGTTAAGTTTTAAATTAAAATTTGAAAAAATAATCAACCGAATAATTCAATAGTTATTAAAAAATGTATAATAGTCCTACCTATAAATAATAGTAGTAAACTTCTCCACTAAGAAACTAATAATAATCTAATATGGGATTTTACAATAATTTAGGCGGAATAAATAATACTCACGGTATTTAATTTTAAGGAGACATAAAAAATTACTAGATTGAAAAAAATAATTAGGATAAATAAAATCAGAATTTTGAAGATAGTAATTAGCAAACTTAAACTTAATTTGCCTAGAAATTAAATAAAATTTAGAATAATAAAAATAAGGGAGACATGAAATTAAAAAATATTAAACATTTTTCTACTATTGAAGATTTTTAAAATTAAAAAAATAAAAGTGTAAGTTAAATAGATTCAAGTTAATTTTAGACTTAAGCGTTAGAAAATTACACAAATAATTATCAACTTTCTTAGGAATAACTTAAAAATAATTATATACCTTAAACAACAAAAAAATAAACCTTACCTAAAATTCCCCTAAATAGTAATTAAAAAATTCTGAGTTAAAAAGATATAAATTCTAACCGAAAACGACTGGATAAAAATAAATATGAAAGAGAAAGAATTAATTCTTGTATTTAACTTACAGAATAAGAGTAATTAATTTATTCGTAAAGGTAGCAACAATAAAAAAATTTACCTTAAAATAAACTTGGAAAAATAGTAAATTCTAATAGAAAATATTCAAATTCTAATTTAAATGATAGTTATAACTTAAATAAGCCTTTAACAAATAATTAGGATATTCTGAATAATAAATCAAATTTAATTCATAATAAACTGCAATCCTTGTAAAACTAACCTATATAATAATAATAAAAATAAGAATAATTATAATAAGAATAATAAGTATAACTAATTCAAAATCAATAAAAAGAAAATGGTAACCTTAATAATTAAAATATTTAATAAAATAATAAAAGGTAACTAGGGGAATTCAACGAAGAAATGATTTAATAAATTTTAATTAACCACCAGTAAAATTTGTAAGTTTATAATTAATATGTAAAAAATTCTAGTAATAATAAAGTTTAAAGATCCAATACAGTTATGAGTAAGGATTCTAAAGATTATTAACTTAAACTACCTTTTATAAAAGAAATAAAAGTAAATCAATAATGATTAATAAAAAAATAAATATATTAAATAAAACATAATTTATATTAAATTAAGCTACTATATTTATTAAATCTTAAAATAAATATATTATTATAATATTTGATGTTTATAAAATATGCTTATAGCAATTATTAAAAATTATTAAAAATAAATATAATATTTATTATATTTTACATTTAATAATATATGAAAATTAAATTTATCAAAATTTCATTAAAATTTTTAATAATATTTGAATATTTTTTTTTAAAATTTTAGTATATATTATTACCTTATATTGTAAATTATACTTTTATATAATATGTTAAAAAAGTTTATCATTATGATTTTTTTAAAAATTCCATCTTTTTATATCATTATTATTTACTTAAATAATAATTAATTAATTAAATGCAGTAAAAATCAAAAAATAAAAAAAATATAATATTTCAATTATTTCTAAAAATAACAGAAATAAAATTTAAAAGTTAAACATCAATAAAAAATGAAGAAATTAAAACAAAATTTATTTTTGTTTTCAACTTTATTAATTACAATAAATCAATTTTTAAATTTTGTAAATTTATATGCTATTTAATATGACGAAAAATTGCGTACTAATGAAAAAGATATTATTCTAAACATATTTATAATAATAATTATATACCCTACGATTTTTGTACTTTGGTTTTTTTATATGTAATTAAATAGAGTGAGATCAAAATTTTTCAAAAGAACTTTGGGAATAAAAATTAACCTTAAAAGAATAAAAAGCTTGGGACTAAAAAATATTATAATTTATTCATTTTTACTGATTTCTTTACCAATATATTTTGGTAATTTCAATGTATGGCTAATTAATTATTTCCTATTTAAAAAGGTAAAGATAAATAAAAACAAATAAATATTTGATAAAAATTTAATTTTTATTTTTCCTAATATTTAAATTTCGAAAAATTAATATATATAGATTAATAATATAAATATTCTTAATCAATTTTATTTTAATTTAATTTGTATTTATTTAATCAGTAAGGAAATATTTTAATTAGGAGACATATTCTATAAAACATGCTTTAAAAATTAAATATCATTTAAACTTAAAGAAGAAAAACATTAACAAATAAATTTTTTCATTAAATTTCTTAAAAAAATAGCATTTCTTCATTACAGAATAACTATATTATGGAACAATAATTCAATAATAACAATTACCAAGATTTTAATAAATTCGACAAAAAAAATATTTTAAACTTAAATGAGCATTAAAAATAAAACAACGATGAAATTCAAAAAAAATACAGTATTTAATCCTGTTAAAATTAAAATTCGAACAATTTCAATATATCTAATAATAAATTAGAATTAGCAACCAGTTTAAAATAGTAAAATAGTTTGTAATAAAATTTAAGTGTATATAATGAGCTAGATGAAGAACAAAAAATTGGTAAATTTTAACACTCTTATATCACATAAAATGAAGACTATTTAAATGAAACAAATTAAAATTTAAATCCAATGCTATAAAATTAAATCAGTATTTTAAAAGAACCTCAGTCTTGCTAAAATTAAAAAACCGAAAATAAATAATTGGGTCCCCCTCATAATTTAGGTTAAAAATTCTCTTTATTCAGAAAGAATAGCGGGCTTTGCTAAATAAATGGGACATAAAACTCTTAATCAATAATTAGTAATAAAAAAGAAAATTAAAAATAAAAACACGATACAAATACGACCCCATCAAATCTTAAATTTTCAACAGCCTATAAAAATTCATACAACATCCCACTTTCATTAACTAACAATAATGATAAAAACAGTTCATATAACCATTAAAAGCCTTCACTTAAATTAATAACTGAATTTCATGATAATACATTAAACCAAAAACAAAGCGAAGATTTATTCAACACCCCTTAAAAAATTTCTTAAAACTAGATAAATCTAAGCAAAAAAAAAATTTCGTAAATTTAACTAAATAGACCAAGAAATTCATCAACTTAATTTTTTATGAAATCAATTTCCCGAAATTTTACCACTTTTATTTAAAATAATAACATTAATAATTTAGACGTTCCTACCTTGGTTCAACTTAAACGAATAAAATATTCAGAATAAGAAATTAAATAATATTTATTTTTAACTAGTAACTGTAAAATTAATTTTTTCGAACACGCTTTTGGAAATATGTTTTATATTAATCTTGTAAAATTAATGAATATTATCTATTTTTTTGCACAAATTTTGCCTTTAATCGTCGTTTAAATATATTTTATGCTTTAATATAAAAATCAAATAGAATCTTATACTATAAATCACAACCTAATTTGTCTTTGCCTAAATGCATCCATATTTATATTGGGAACTATTTTTATAGTATATATTTCGTATAAAAATATATCAGAAGATTTTAAATTAATGTAATTTTATTTTAGTATAATCTATTATCTTTTTTTTGGATAAATATAACTAAGAGATTATATATACTAACCACAAGATATATAAATAAAAAATGATTTAAAAATGATACATATGTTGGCATAAATGACGGATTTAAATTATTTAAATGACCCTTAGCTAAACTCCATACATATTAATTTGATTCATTATAATTTCAAAAATATTTAAGAAAAATTTCAATTTTTTGATGATATTTATTAAATTATCATAAATTCATACCCAGATTCATTTGAAAATTTGTCAATTAATATTAGAAATTCTTAAATTGATTCAAGCTTAATTTTATACCTAAATAAATTATATTAGTAATTTTTAAATATTAATTAAATTATTTATTCAAAAATATTTATAATTGTTTTTTTTTTATTATTTATTATATAGAATACATCATAAAAAGGGAAAGCTATATGATTATAGCTTAGAACTGAACATAGAAGAATATTATGATTTTGAAGACTAGCTACTTTTTCCATTAAATAAAGAATTATATATATTCAATATAAGAGATTTAGTAGATTTTTTAAATGATTAATGTAAATGCCAAGTCAAAAAGTTAATCAATAGCGATATTTTTTCTAAAAATATTCGTAAAATATATATCGAATCTGAAATAGCACCATATTTAAAATAATAAGAATTACTTGACTAAAATTTTATGATTTAAAAATTTTTAACACAATTTAAAAAATAACTTTTAGATATTAGTTCAGACGTTACTAAAAAATTTCAATATTTATAGTCAATTGAAATAATTTTAAAAAATTCATATATTTATCCAGAATTAATTAACTTGCAGAACTTTGAATAGCCTAATATTTCTTGTAAACCCTCATAAAACGAATAAATAAATAAAGATGATGATAAAAAATAAAATTCCAATGCAATAAATTTTCAAAAAGTATTAAGCTACTATAAAAATAGACCATTTTAAATAGTGAAGTTAAGTCCATTTTAATCGATATAATGGACATAATTATATGAAAAATAATTTTAAAATTTAATATAAAACATTAATTCTAGCATAAGAAATAGATAAAGCAAGCACGAAATTTATAATTTATATGATGAAACTTTACTTAATAGATAATAAAGTTAATAAAAAAATATTTTTTTAAAAGACAAATCGAACCTTGAAATCCATAATAATGATAATTTATATAGTGAAAAGAATGATACAAATATTGATATTTAAAAATTTTAAAATAATTTTAACATAAATGAACAAAAATATTCAAAAAACTAATTTTAGTCAGAAAATGATAGTATAGACGAAAAAGAAATATTTTTTTGCATTTAAAAAGAGACTTTTCCAGACATTTTTATTATAAAAAATATTAGAAAGCTAAATTTTTTTCATTAAATGACTCTTTAAATTAACCCGGGCCCAGATATGAAAATTTTAATTATAGAATTCTAAAGCTATAAAACTAAAATAAGTATGAGTTTATTGGAAAGGATTTCTAATTTAGATATGCAATTTTTAGAAATTGTGAAAATTGGGGTCCACTCTCTGACAAAACAAGTGGCTCAAAAGCTGTTTAATAATTTTCATAAAAAATAAAAAAAACTATAAAAATTTGATAAAACCTGCGAACTTAAAAATAATCTAGAAATTTTAGACTACAAATAAAAATTTTTTTATATATATTCTATACAAACTTTAAGAATATTCACAGATTTTGTTTAAGATTAACAAGATAAATTAAAAAAAATTTAAAAAATCCACATTGATCAATTAGATATAAATAATATTGTAAAAATATAAATAAAATTAGACAAATTGTCTTTAAAATATGAAGATTATGAATATTGTTTGTAATTTTTAAAAATAATTTTTAGCCAAAAATACCCATAGCTTAAATAATTAGAACTTTATTTATATAATTTCGATAATATATATTAAAATATATATTTTAAACTCATAAAATCGTATAATAATTAGTTGTAATAGTACGATGAATCTTTTTTATTCAGAAACTAAAAAAAAAATAAACTTTTTAGACATACATATCAGGATCAAACTATTAATATAAGAAATATAGATTAGTTGTATTAATTTTCTAAATTAACGCAAGAAGATATTCAAGAAATAGAAGAAATATCTATAAAATTATAACTTGACCCTATAAATATGGATAATTATATTTAGAACATTAAACAAAATTATCATTTATTTGTTTAATAATTTAAAAGAAAAATTCGATCAAAAAATGTCAAAAAAACTGTTAAATAATAATTAGACGAATCAGGATTTTTTAATTTAAACTCTGATAGTTAATAGTTATAAATTAATAGCAGTAATGATAATTCTCCATTTTAACTTCCTTTGAACAGAAGTTAAAGTCATAAATTAAATTTAAATTCCTCTTCAATTAAAAAATATGAAAAAAATAATAATAATAAATTAGAAAATAGTAACAGATCAATAGGGGTTTCTTTAAATATAGCAAAATTAAGAAAATCTTCTGGAGGTTCATTCAACTCATTACAAAAAAAAAATTAAAATTTTAGCTAATAAAATAGTAATGAATAAAATAAATACTAAAATAAGCTTAGCAATTTAAAAAATAAGCCCGAAAATATTTTTTAATAATAAACTAAAATTAAATCGGAGTATTAATAAAAAGAAAATGACGATGAAATTTATGATAATTACAATCAAGATCAAATTAATATAATATAAGAAAAAGAGGTAGAAGAATCAATTTTAAAATCTTTTCATAAAACACATTTATTATTAATAAAAGAAGAATCTATCTAATCTTTAAAACATAGAAGTTAATCTTGTAAAAAATAAAGCTTAAAAAAATAATAATTTGATTATTATTTTCCTTCGTTAAAAGGCAAAAATTAATCCAAAATTTCATAAAGCTAATCTTCAAAAAATAATTCTTTGGTTTCTTCTAATTATATAGAAGATAATTAAGAAAGTGAAAATTATTATTTACCTTAAATAATGGAAAAATAAGAAAACAATCATATTATAATAGATTCGCCTAAATTTTTTAAAAATCCTTTAAATTAATATTAAAATTATTAATATTATGACAATATGAATAGGGATTAAAAAAAAATAGGCCAAAATTAAGGTGATTAAAATAGTATTTAAATTTATGACCAATAAGAATCAAGTACATTTAGAAATTAAAATTAAAATAGCCAAAGATAAAAAACCAATCCTTAATTATCACCTTAATACTAATTTAGCATGGTAAAATAAAATTATTTATTAAAATTTGAAATTCTAAAAAGAACTTTTACTTTTATTTAAAAATATTAGTGTTTTTTTAATTTAATCATTAATTTTTAACTATATAAATTATAAGAACAATCCTATAAATGATAATTCAATTACGCCATGTTTTAACTTTGGTAGTCCCTAATTATTATCTGTAGATATTGAAAGAAATGCCAAACCAAATGAAATACTTTAACTGTAATTATTTTTCTTATTTATGAAAATAAAAAGTAAATTTATATATATGTATAAAAATATTTTATTTTTTATAGGGGATATTTTGATTAAAGTTAAAAAAATAAAGTAACAACGGATTAATAAGATAAAATTGAAATTGAACTTGGAAATTAATAATAATGTTAAATAAAGGATTTTATTTAACCTGTGTAATAAGAAAATAAAAATAGTGGTAAAAAGTAAAAGCTTTTTAAAAGAAGATCAAAAACTTAGGAATAAATTAATGAAGATTTAAAGGTTTAAGAAAACTAATAAATGGAGATGAGTAGGCGTAAATCAGAGTAATAAAATAATTATCTTTTTGATACTATTTTCCTAATTTTTATAAATTTTTTAATAATATTTTATAAAGAAAAGCATTATTTCCAGAACTTAGAAATAACATGTTCCCTCAAATAAACGAGGACATTGATGATTTTTAAAATAATTCGTTTTCTAGTAAAGAAAATTTTAAAGAAGCAAATACTGGATATCAAACATAACAATAAAGAAAAAATAAGGAAAAAGAATAAAAAAAATCGATAATTCTATAAAATCAGTTAAACAGTTATACATAACAAGAAAATAATTAATAACATTAATATCCTAAAAAAATAAGATAACAAACTTTAAAGCATGATACCTTGTTGAGTTCAAATTTTGATTGGGAAAATTAAATAAACAAACAATATTAAACTTTGACTTCCTTTATGAGTTTTAATTCTTTTGATAATTAAACAAGTGATATTTAAAATTAAAGTCAATTACAAACAACGAATTATTTTAATGATTATCATTCAATGCCTACTAATTAAAATTATTCAGTTAAAAATAATTCTTATAAAATCAATTTTTATAAAAATTAAAATTTTAAGCATAAGTTCACAAAAAATTTTAGATAAAGATTATATTCAACTATTACGGAAAAAAGTAACTTTATTTTATTAATTAAATAAAATAAAAATTTTCAATTTTTAATTATTTAATAATTTAGGAGGAGGAAGTATTACGATTGAGTAAAATTTTTTCGAAAATATTCTCAATATTTCTAGCAAATAATATCCAAAACTTAAAAAACTAGTATTTTATTTGCCTTAAATTAACAAACACTATTAAAATTTTTTGTTCTATAATTTTAAGAAAAACAATTAAAATATTTAACAATATGACAAGTCATTTTTATTCATTAATGGCCAAGAACGTATTAATTACCAAGATAAATAGATAAAAGTAGAAAATTTTTCATAAATTTAGCAGTTAAAAATTTGCAAAAGCGATGATTTTAAATGGTTAGAATCTTTAGAAATTAATTATTACAATCTTTTATTAACATAAGAAAATATGATGTTAAAACTGGAAAAAATCTATTAAGATGCCATAAAATAGGAAGAAATTTTAAACAACAATAAAAACACAAAAACCGACAATTTTTACCGTTTATTAAGTTTAGCCCATGAATAATCCCAGCAAAAGTATAAATAATTCATAAATAATAATAAAAATAATATTGATAATAATAATAAAAAAAAATAATAAAGACACTCAATTTCTTAAATGTAAAATAGAGATAACATAAATAATATTCATAAAATAAATTAACAGTATACAAGAAAATATAGTCTTATTTGTCCAGATTCTTTTTATAATAATGATAATTCTGATACTGATATTTAATAAGGATAACATTAAAAATTTGATTAGGCTTAACTTGTTTTGTCAAATGTAAATTAAAATGATAGATTTGGTGTAATTTACTATTTAATTTTTATAATTTAAAGGAAATGTAGTTTGTCTCTCAATAATTTTGAGGACCAAAAAATATTTCATTACTTGTCAAAAATGTTGAAACTTGAAAAAGTTATTTTAAATTTTACGTAAATTATAATAAAAAAATAATTATAATTTATAATTTTTAATTTTTAATATTTAACAAATTTTTTTATAAAAATTAAGAGATAATAATATATCAGAAAATGTATTAAGTTGTATGTTTTAAACCCTAAAAAAGCTCCAAAGAATAAAGCATATAGAAATAACTCTTTATGGGAATAAAAACATAAATATTTAATATCTTTAAAAATGGGCACATTTTTTGCAAATAAATAGAGAATTTAATAAAATAAAAATTCTGCCTAAAAACTGAAAAAAAAATACAAATTTATTACTTTTATAAACTATATTTTTTTTAACCTATCTACTAAAATAATTTATTTTGTCACCTTTATTATTTTACTTATAATTTAAATGTATATAAAATAAGAATATTATATCAAAAAATTTTTTTTTTTATAAAATTTTATATATAATGAACTAAAGTTAAATTAAATTATATTAAAATAAAAAATAAATATAATAAAAATTATATGTAGCAATTAATTTTCAATCTTCACTATGAAAAGCCTCCAAAATATTTAAATACTGTATATTTCTATTTATTCTGTTATTTTCTTTTGGAATTTCGTCATTTTTCCATTCATAAACGTTGCTTGCTTTTCCAACTAACTATAATTCTTTTTCTTCTTTAAACCCAACTTTTTATTTTGTAAAAATTAACATTTATAAATCTTTTTCCTTATTTATTTTTTAATTTTTGATATCATTTTCTTATTATTTTTATTTTTCTTACTATTCTTCTGATTATTTTAATTTCTCTTCCTAATTCTCGCACAAATTTTTATTCTAAAATTATATTTTTTAACTTAATAATTTTCTACCGTATAAAGATGTTTAAACTATTTTGTTATTTCCTATCATTTATTCTTCCTATTCATTTCCATCTTCTTATTTTTCGTAATCTCTTATAGTGCAATTAAAAAGTGTTTCTACTTGAGCTGGTTAATTTAATTTTAAATTAAAAGGTAAAAAATGAACTTAATAATCCACGTGATTTAATTGATCTTATTATAATTAATGAGGGTCCTAATTTTTAAATTGAATTTTTGGAATTTTCTCTATTTCTTAATCTATCATTACTTATTTTTATGAATATTTTTATACTATATAATTTATTTTATTTTTATTTAAAATGTTTATAATATTTTCTTCTAATTTAACATCTCTCAAAAATTATAAGTACTAAAAAATTAAAAAATTCCCGCGAAATTTTTTTATTTATTACAGATTTTAAATTAAATATACCTAATTTATAAATTCCTACTATAAATTAAACAGTTTATTGTAAAAAATGCATATAATATTATAATTAAAAAAAATAATATTCATTTTATAAGATTGACATATATCATTTATTATTATTAGTTTTACTTTTATTACTAGCGTTTATATTATTATTATAATTCTAAATTTTCTCATGATTAAAACTAGAAAAGCCTTTACCAAAACTAGAATTTTTGCTGATAAATAAATTACTATTTTTCATAATTTTAGCTCTAGACGGAAACCCTATAGAGGCATTACTAAAATTTTAGTATAAATTATGTTTTCTTTATTTACCATATCTTTTTAGCACTAACTTAATATTATCAGCCTAACAATAAGTTCCATAATCTTATTATATATCTATATCCAAATTAACTGGTTCTCTTATATTTTGATACCCATATTCGGAAAACAATAAGTCATTGTAATCTAAATAATCAACTATATGATCAAAATTAATATTATTATTTATATTATTATTATTGTTATTATTATTAAAATTATTATTATTAAAATTTTCCTCCTTTTAATAAGGTATTTATTAAGAATTTATTTGTTAATATTATTAATAATAATTTTAATTTTATTTATCATCATTTTAACCGTTTAAAAGACTCACTAATTATTATGCTAAATGTTTTACTATCTAAGTTTTTCCATCTTAATCTAGTTAAATTTGTTATTGCGCTTATAATTATGATTAAGGTTATTATTAAACTTATTATTATGCCTAAATATTTGTCAAATTTGCACTTTATTTATGCACTCTTTTCCTTGGTTAAATGAAATTAAGATTCTAAGCTTATTCTAAATGTTAAAATTGTTCTGGGTATTTCATTTATTAATTGCTCATTTAATTTTTATTTTAAATACTTGAATTAAGAAATTTATTTTAATCATCCAACTACATCATTGTGCTTAAATGTTTTGCATATTAAAACTTTTTATGGTTTAAAATATCATCATACAAATTTCCATTCACATTTCCTATATTATTAATTGTGCTTTTATAATTGTTAAACTAATTTTCCAAACATTTTTATTGTTTCAAAAATTAAAGTTTTTATTAATTGACTTAGTTTTCCAAATATCTGTCTTCAACTTCTTCTATTTAAGAAATTTAACTTTTTTTATGCTTTTAAATTTTTGATTGAAAACTTTTTTTTTACAAATTTTAACTGTCATTTAAACCATCTTAGGTCATTTTTCTACCAGTTTATTTGAAATAACTCAATTTACCTTTGTTTTTATCTATTTTTTAGCCTTATAAATATTAAAAATGTTCATTTATTTTATTAATTATTATATTAATATAACTTATAAATATGTAAAATAGATATATACCCTCATCATCTTCATTAAAAGATCCTTTCAAAAATCTTTGCTAAACTCTGTTAGTGCTACTTCTTTTCCCTATTTTATTATATATTATAAATAAATATAAAAATACCAATATTAATTTTATTAATATTGAAAATCAAGTTAAACAAATTTTAAAATATATAAAGCAAATATTATTTTACTATTTTAAATATTTTGAACCTATTCTTCTTTTTAATTTTATACTTATATATTTTTTTCTTCGTTTTCGTCGGATTAAGATGATAAGTAACTTGTTCCAATTCTTCTTAAATTATAGTTTTTTATTTTTTTTTGCAAAAATTGAGATTATTTTTTTTATTTTTCACTAAAATTTTAAGCATAATTATAATCTTAATTTTTATTCATTTTTTAAAACATATTTTAAGCACCAATTGACATTTTTGGCATATTATAATTGTCCAAAATTGTGTCTGCAGATTTTTTTTTTAAATTTTTTTTAAAACCAGTGGCTGGCAAAGATCTCTACTTTTCCAAAGAAATTTTAGACTCATTTTTACTTTATTTAGATTTTTTAGAAATTTTTGATAAACTCATTTAACTTTTATTTTTTACACTATCATAACTCATTTTTTTAATCTTGTTATTCTCATTTTCTAAAATATCTTTCGTTTTCCTATATGTAATTATATTTTCATTAGAATTCTAATTCAAAAATTGTTTCTAGTTTTCTAAAATCTTAATTTCTTCACTTTATTTTAACTATTAGCTTTATACTAATTTAATTTTACCCAAATCTAGTTCATCCATATTTTTATTTTAGTCTTATTAATTTTCTTAAATTTTCTCCTCAATTAACTATTAATTTTCTTGATTCAAATTAAATTTTTGATTTCCCTTTTAAGGAGATTCACTGGATTCTTTGAAATCGCTTATTTTTTAAAGGCTTTAAATTTATTAAAAATCTATGGCTTTTTTTTTATCTAAACTACTTGAGTCACTTTCATTTTCTTCTTCATTAAGCTCAATTTCGTTTTATATTTAAAAATCTTAATTTTTACCCATTTAATCATTACTTTACCAATTTTCATCACTTTATTTTTAATTAAAAAAACTTATTTATTCGTTATATAATTTTTCATCAAAATCATCCTCTTCATCTAATTCACTTTCATCCTCATCGTACTCGTAATTCTATTATGTTTTATGACTATCACTGTTTAAAAATTTAAATTTTTTTCTTGTACTAGAATTTTTTCGTTTTTCTTCAGAATCGTAAAAAATATCCCTAAAAAATTAAAAAAATATAAAATATACACATTAGATAATTTTAATTATATTAATATTTTTTTTTTTTACTATTCTGAATCATAGTTATCCTATATGTCAAATTCAGAGCTGCTTTCTTTTTGTAAAAAAGACTCCATTTCGTTTAAATACTATATTCTTTGATTTTAAACTTATTTGATGTCACTTTATCAAAATATATATATTTATAATTATATTTTATAATTTTAAGCTAAATTATAAAGATATAAATATAAATGCAATTTTACATGTAGGCGTTAAATTTTAATTTTTCTTTTCTTTCTTTTTATATCCTATTATTTTACTATTCCTTACAGATAAATTAATATTTGGCAGGAGTTATATAATAATGAGTTTTTGGACATCTGTTAGCCAAGTGATTTTTATACCCGCAAAAATAGCACTACATTTACAATTTTTAAAATTTATCCTTATTCATTTTTGAAAACATCAATTAATCTCTTAAATTACAATATTTTTCATAGTCATCTGGAAAATCCTTCAAAGTTTCTAAAAAATTTGACCTTGATATTTTATAAACTAAACTGTAATTTGTGGCCTTTATACTAAATCTCCTATTTTCGCCAGTTAAAAATTCCAAATCCCCAAACCAATCATTTAATTTATATGACCTTAAATTTATTCCTTAACCGTTATTATATAATGGAAAATTGTCAAAGCATTCTTAAAATTCTCCTTTGGCGACAAAATAAAAACTGTGACTGTAATCATCGTCGTTCTAATCGTACCTGTATTTTAAATATTCATTAATTATTATTTGAATTTAGTAACGTATAATTTATATTTATTATATGTAATTTTTTATATAAATTTTTTTATTTTTAATAATTATAAGTATCTAATTTTTTTATTTATTTTTTATATTAATATAAATATATAATTTTATTTAAATCTTTTTTTTTCTTACCGATCATTCACTGAATAAACTATCTCATCTTTAGAGTAATATTATTCTTCTACTTAATTGGAAAGTTCATATAAAAAATCTTTGGAAAAAATATAAAGCGATTTTTTGTTAAAGTTGGGGTTTTAATAGTTTTCTTTAGGAATATTTTATTATTTTAACCAAGGCACTCTTCCTAAAAAATTTTTGCCATAAACTCTATAAATTAACTTGTTTTTTAGCACAGGTGGAAGAGACTTTATAACTTGCTCTTCAACATCTCTTTCTCTATTTTTCTCTTTGTTGTTAAATTCTAAAAAAGCACCAACTTATAACTACAATTTTTTTTCCACTTATTTATCTCTCATAAATCTCCCTATGGCGTCATAATTTCTCCTTATAGTATAAAAATTTTTAAATTAAAATAAAGATAATAATTAAACCAAACAAAGTAAAAGATATTCACAAAAAACTATTATTTTTAATTTTTAATTATTAATTTTTAATCATTAATTTTTAATTTTAATTTTATTTTACTCATATCTTTTCTAACCTTCTCTGGTATTTTCAAAAATTTGATAAATACTATTAATAGCATAAGCAAAAAAAATACAGGAATTTAACATAGCAAATGTAGCATATGTAATTTCGTAGTTGTTAACTGGATGAACGTCCCCGTATCCTACTGTACTCATTGTTGTTACAGCCCAATACAAGGCAAATGCATATTTAACATACCAAGGTTCATCAATTAAATCCGGGGATACGTCGCAGTCCTAAATAAATATTTTATTAATTTTAATTTAATTTAATTAAATTTAACTTATAAAATTCATATAAATAAAATGATATAAAATGAATATCCAAAATCTAAAATAAAAATTTATTAAAAAGTTTTATTTATATCCATAAAAAAAAAGAAAAGAAATGTAAATAGAAAATATTTAATATAGATTATATTTTTAAAAGATAATTTTTTAGTTTATAAGTCTATTTCAAAAATAATATGTATTTTATACTGTAACCCAGGTTTAAGTGTTTGGCATATTAAAATAAACGTAATCATGAATAGCATAATATAAACTGGCAAATAAATGACTTATAATCATAACCACAAGCATCAGTCTTAATAACAAGTATATGGCTTTTAATTTCCTGTGCAATTAAAACATTCTTAAAATTTTTTAGTTAAATTTCGATAAATTTTCAATTTTCAAATAAAAAACCAAATAAATTAATGGAAACCATTGTGCTATAATAGTAAATTGCAAAATATAAGAAACTAAAACTACTGTATCTAAAATAAAAAGTCCTTTTAAATAATGTTAAATAATTTAACTTCTATTTGTTATAGCAATACCTGTATATTTATTTTAATATTTATTAAATAATTATTTTTTAATTATAAAAAGAGGATAATTATAATTTTTCAATACCTAGTTCATAATAGCATCTAAAAAACCTTAAAATTATATCAAATATCTAAATAAATAAAAAAAAGTAGGAGTACCAACTAGCCTCATTAACATAAGTTCTATCTTTAGTTCCAAATTTAAAGAAAATAACCAAAGGAATCTAAAAAAACTGGACTATATAAGTGAAACTAACCAAAATTTCCCAAAAAATAATAAGTTAATTTTCAGATTTTATTGGATGCAATTTGAAAATAAAAAGGTCAAAAAAATTCATTTTTCTGCTCTCTTTTTTCTCCGCTTTCATGTCGTACTCAGGGTCTTTTTGCTCCTTATTAGGCAGCAAATCTGAAAAAATTTTCTCCAAAATTTATTTAAAATTTTTAATTTCTTTTTCTGTTTTTTGGTTTCTCACGTTAGATTTTGCCTAATAAACTATTTCTTTTCCATTAGTATTGTTTAAAAATTCCAAATTTCGCTCCTTTTATTTGCCTCTGTTTCTAGATTTTTATGCACTTTAATTGAAATTTTAACTGAATTAAGTTTTGCCCGAAAAAGATATGCTTTGTCCGTATTTTTAATGGTAAGATTTATTTTGAAATCTACTGTATTTAAAATCGCTTTTTGATGCTCCCTCTAAATATCTTTCTTGATCTGAATTGTACTCAAATTTATTTTAACTATAATTTTTTTATAACAAAGGCTCTGAGAGCTCTAGTGAACTGTTATGTTCTTGATTTGGCTCTTTAAATTAAATAAAGATTTTAATTTAAATAATAAATAATTATAATTTATATTTTAAACTCTTAATAGTAAAAATAAAATAGTTTTGATAAAAATTATAAAAAAAAAAGTAAATAAGATTTAATGTTAATTAATGAAATTAATAATTTATTATATGGGAATCTTAAATATTTAAAAGGTACATTATTATATTTAAAGAATTGTACTTTTCAATTAGGAGTCACTATATTTATCATCTTCCTATATTTAATGAATTTTTTATTAGTTCATCTTTTAACTTTTTTTATTTTTATTTACCCTTCTCTAATTTTTTTGATTATTTTTATTTTTTAGTGTTGATAATTAATTTATATGAATTGAAATAAAAGAAATTTCATGTATTAAATAGAATAAATTCACTCTCTAAGTTGAAAATTAAAAAACAAAATACAAAATTTTATCATTATACTATATTAAATATATTAAATATCGTAATTAAGATTTAATTTAAATTTATTTTCTAATACATATATATATGCATTATGAAAATTTTAATATTATATAAAATAAAAAATTATTTTTAATTATTATTAATATAAAAAATTGTACTAAAATAATATATACATTAATATTAAATTTTAAGATTACTAAGTATATTTTGAATTTAATTAAATCAAACTTTCACATGAGCCATGAATCTTTTAATATCTAAAAATTTATTTATACTAAAAAAAATTTAAAATAAAATAATTAAAAGTAAAAATATTTACATCTCTTGCAGTAGGCCTGTCTTTAGCATTAACTTTTAAAATTTTACTTATTAAATTTTAAGCCCCTCCACTTATAGAATTCTAAGGTATTCTTAAATCACATTTTCCAATTTTTCTATACAATTCTGAGTCATTATTACCTATATGAATATTTAATATTTTATTTGATAGGAAATGAAAATAAAATAAAAGAAATTAAATTAAATTTATAAAGTTATTTTTTCATTAAAATACTATTTTATTTTTTATTATATTTTCTAAAATATAATTATTTATATATAAATATAAATTTTTAAATACCTCTAAAAGGAAATTTCCCAAATAACATAGCAAAAAGCAAAATTCCAAGCGCCCAAACATCTGAAGGTTTTCCATAATAATCTTGTTTTTTGACAATTTCAGGAGACATATAAGATGGAGTTCCGCAAAAAATAGTCAATTTTGAGTCACTTCTTATTGCAAAGCCGAAATCGATTAATTTTAAATTTAAAGTTTTAGGACAAATCATTATATTTTCTAACTTTATATCTCTATGATTTATATTATGCGAATGTAAATAATTAATTGCATCTACCACTTGCGTAAAAATAACTTTTACTTCATCCTCTGATATTCTTTTATCTTACTATTCTTTTATATACTGTCTTAATGTAACACTTCCTATAAATAAAAAATTAAAATTCATATAGCGAAATTTAAGTTATAATTTTCTAATTATCATATAAAACATTGAATTGCTAAAATAAAATAAACTAAATAAAAACAAATATGATTTTATATATAAAAAAAATATATATATGTATACCTATATATTCCATGATAAGATTTATATTAGTTCTTGTATCGATAGTTTCATATAATTTAATAATATTTTTGTGCTCAATTTGCTGTAAAAGTTATATTTCTCTTCTTAAATTAGCTCTTCTATTATGGTCTATCAATTTAAATTTATCATAAGTTTTTATAGCGACTTTTTTATTTGTAACCTAATTTTCTGCAAATTTTACAACTGCATAAGAGCCTTTTCCAATTGCCTATCCTATTTTATAATTATCTAAACCAGTTCCCCCTGAATTTTTATAAAATGTTTCCCCTATCAAATTGTTAATAAACCCTAATTTGTTGTTATTTATATTATTTTTATCAGACTATCTTTGTAAAGCTGTTGTAGGCCTTTTCGCCTAAAACGTGAGCTATTTATTAGAGTTTCGATCTTATAAAAATTTTAAAAAGTTTTTATTAATAATATAAATCTAAATTTTTAATTTATTAAATAAATAATAATAAAATACTAAATTTTTAAAAAAGTATATAAAATTTTCCTAAAAAATAAATTTTTTTTTTATAAATAATCAAAAATATTATTTTTACCAATTTTTTTTGGATCTCCTAGCATTATATTTTAAACATGTTTAAGTTAATGTTTTTAAACTTCTAATTCTTATTCTCTTTTCTCAATATTTAACTGTTAATTAGGATTACTAAATCTCGGAACAGGTGGTTTTCTTTCCTTTTTTAGCCTAGCTTAATTTTCCAAAATTTACGCTATATTTCCACTTACCATATTCCCTTTATAATTATACTTATTCCCATAAATCTACTTAGTTTTCGTCTAATTATAATAATTTCCGTAATTAATATGACCAGTTTCATAAACTCCCCCCTTTAAATGCTAAATTTTTGAAGGCGACCTATTATTTTTATTACTTTTTCTATGCTATAATTCTTTTTCACTATTTTTTTAATTTGCCGTATTTTTTTCTATATGAGTGTCTTAAAACTCTTTGATAGCTATTTTGTCAAACATTCCATCCACTAATTTTTCTAAATCGTCACTTTTTTTAACAGGTTTATTTCCTTAATTAAAGGAATTTTTATCACATGAATTTCGGTGTATATTGTTACTACTATTAAGATTACTGATTTTTCCTTTATAATTTTAGGTAATTGGATACCTTTTGCAGCCAGTTTAAGGTCTTTCAATTTTATGAATATTCTTTTTTTAATTGAATTATTAAGGGTTATAAGTTTTTTATTTGGAATAAACGTTAAATAACTAATTATTTTTAAGGTTCTATTCGTCTTCATTCATATCTTCCACTTCTTAATCATATTAATTGCTTAAATTATGGTCCGAATTTTTAAAAGATTATACTCTATTTTTTTTTCTGTAAACACCAACTTGTATTGTTTTTTAAATTTCTTTTTATTTTTCTTATTCATTACTTTCTTCTTCTGTTTCGTTATTATTTTTATTTTAATTATAATTTTCATTATTTACATCTTAATTGGCAATGAACCCATCAAAATCGTCTACTTACATTAATTAATTAGAATCGCTTTTTTTATCCTCATTTTTTTATTTTTAATATTATTTTTACTACCCAAAATTTTTTAACTAATTTTCTACATCTATTTTAGGCGAATCAGTAGTTGAAGTTACATGAGATTAATTATTTTAGTTTTCATGTTAATACTATTATTATTTTGGCAAATATTTGTTTATAAGTTCCTAATTTTATTACTACCAAATCATATCACAATCTTATTAATTTTAATTCTCGTCTAAAAAATTATTTTTATCGATAAAATTTTAATTATTTATTTTGCTGTTTAATCCATTTCCAACAGCTAATAATTGTCCCTTTTAAATGTTAATACTTTATTTATTAGATGAAGCTGTTTATGGCCTTTTAATACCAGTGGATGGCCTTTTTAAATGATTATTTTTCTATGTAGGTTAATATTTTTGTTTTATTTCCATTAGTTTTTAGTTCATTTTTTACTGTTAATATTTTGTCAAATGACTGTTATTTTAAGGCTTATTATTACTAGAAAAATTTAGGTAATTTTAGTTGTACTCTAGAGCATCAAATTCGTTTAAATTTTCTAATTTATAATTAACGCATAAATAATAAAAAAATTGTGTATTAAAAATGTTCTATTTTTTAATTTAATATACTTATAAATTTATTTTACTTTTTTAAAATTTTATAGTTTTTTATGGCTTAGAATTATTCTCTTCTTTCTCTAAATATTTATCAAATAATTCCTCTAATTAAGTATCTAAATCATCATTTTAACATATATTCAAATTTTCTTTATCAAGGTATTTGGCAGAATTATAATATCCTTTATGAGTTTAAAATTATTTTTACAAAGGACTTTAATACTAAGTACCTGGTTACTAATAATTTTTACTTTCATCATCATAAAAATTTTCATAATTTACATTTATTGTATCGTTTTTATCTTTTTAAATTGTTTATAACTCTTTTTCTCTTAAATATTATTACATTTTTTATTTGGCTCTCCTTTCAGTATGCAACATAAAGCCCCCTTCTTATTCAAAATCTTTTACTTTATAGGCATCATTTTTTTTATAAGGGTCTTATAGTAAATAAAATAAGTTATATTTTTAAATTTTTAAGACATTATCATTTAGAAAAATTTTATTTAATGTAAATTTTTATATTTTTATAAAAATAAAAATAATAATTTACTTGCACTCTAAAGTCTCTAATACTACTTAAACTTTATATTTTCCATTTTATTCTTTGTTTTTATAATTTGATTGATGCTAAATTACTTTTTATATCTATCCTATAAGTTATTTTTAAGACTTATTTTTTATTTTTATTTTTTTTTATAAGAAAAATGAGAAAAATTTGGAATTTGGTCGCTTTAATATTTTAATATTAAATATTAAATAAATTTCAGAATGATTAATTATAAATAACTAATACTATATAAAAATATAATATAATCGCTAAACGTATTTTAAAGATCAAATAAAAAAACTGTTATAAATAATAAGAAGGTTGTGCCAATTAATAAAAAGTAAAATATATTAATAGTTGTATCCATCATTAAACATATTTTTATATCAAATATATAACTGTATATATGCCTATTTAAAATAAGTACCAAAAATTTGAAATATTATAATATCTTAAATAAAAGTTGATGAATATTAAAATAAGAAATTAAGAATTATTATAAGCATTAAATAAATAACGTGCATTTCATTTAAAATTAGATTTAAATATGTAGATTTTTTATTTATTACATAATATTTAGAATATATAGGTTTTTTTTCTTATTATTATTAATTTACCCTATATAAATGACTGATTCAAATACTTTGCTATTTTCATAAATTTTTAATATAATAGTATTATAAAGCGAATTAATTAAAAAAGCGAAAATTTTGGTAAAATATTCTAAAAAATAATAAAAAATAAATCTATAATAAAAACATATAAAGCACATACTATTAAAAACCTAGATAATTTTAAATAATTTTTTTTAAAATAAACTAAAAAATCTAAACTAAATAAATAAAATAGTATATATTCAAATTATAAAAATGCAGTACGACTCTACTAAAAGAATTAGTTATTTTTATAACCCTACAATAGGAAATTATTGTTATGGTTAAAAACATGTAATGGACCCCAAAAGAATTTCAATGGCTCATTCACTAATAGTAGGATTTGGAGTTTATTCTTCTTTGGACCATTATGAAACTAGAGAAGCTTCATTAACAGAAATGAGTTAATTTCACAGCAGAGGTAAATTTATTCTATAATAAATTAAATAAGCTTAAAATTTAAAGATATTCTATTTTAAGCATATTTAAATTTATACATTTAATTTTTAAATATATTTATATATTTACATATATACATATTATTTACATGTATAAAAATATGTTTAAATATATATAAGTATACAAAAATAATTATTAAAAAATTATGAATAATATAAGAAGTAATTTAATAATTAATATATAGATTACATCGAGTACCTCTAAAATTACATATCATAAGACAAAGTTAAAATTTTACAGAATTTGGGAGAAGATTTTCCAATTATAAATGAAGACGAAAAAAATAGCTTAGAAAATAAAAAATAATTTGGAATTGGATTATAAGCAGACTGTCCAGGATTTGATGGACTTTATAGTTTTTCTTAATTAAGTGCAGGTGGCTCTATAGATGCTGCGCATTTACTTATTAATAATATGGCCGATATAGCTATAAACTGGGGAGGAGGACTACATCACGCAAAAAAAAGAGAAGCTTATGGTTTTTGTAAACTTTAAAAAAAAAAAAAATTATAATAAATATATAAAACATTTTATTACATTTTTGATATTATCGTAATATTAATAAATTAATTATTAATTTTATTAAAATTAGGCTATGTTAATGATATAGTATTAAGTATTTTAGAATTATTGAAAGTATATCCTAGAGTTTTATATATTGATATAGATGTACATCACGGGGATGGTGTAGAAGAAGCATTTGCGTTAACAGATAGAGTTATGACTGTATCTTTTCACGAATTTGGAAACAATTTCTTCCCAGGTAATATTTTAAAATGAAATTAAAAATATCGCAATATTTAAATAAAAAAAATGTAAAAAAAAATATTTATATAATATTAGGAACTGGCTCTCTTAATTCGATAGGAGAAGGTTATGGTAAATACCATTCTGTTAATGTACCCTTATTACCTGGAATAGATGACGACATGTATAGGGAATTATTTTAAACTGTCATTAATATGGTAAAAAATATTTTTATAATGATATTTATTTATTTCATTTTATATAATATAATATTATATTATATTATTATATTAGGTTAATAGTTATTTTAGACCTGACGCTATTGTATTATAAACTGGGGCTGATAGTGTTGCTCATGATAAAATTGGTCATTTTAATATGTCAATTAAAGGTAAAATATAAATTTAAATATTAAATTATAAAATCAAAATTAAATTGTAAATAAAAAGGTCACGGAGAATGTGTTAGGTTTATTTAATCACTTGGTATACCTTTAGTTGTATTAGGGGGTGGTGGATATACAATTCATAATGTTTCTAGATGTTGGGCGTAAAAATAATTATAACATATTTATTTAATTAAATTATAATTTATTATATTAATTTTCATGAAAAAAAAGGTATGAAACTGGTGTTTTAGTAGGATAATAAATAGGAGGAAAAATCCCTCAAGATGATTAATATTATCTTATGTATGCAAATAATCCAGAGCTTCATTTTCCAATTATATCTGGTTTAGAAAATTAAAATAAAGCACAAGACATAAATAAAATGATAGCTACAATTGGAGAAAATCTTAGGTAAATCGAAGGAAGGCCAGGATTTTAATTCCACTATGTACCTGAAACATTTTTATATGATTCAGATGATGAAATTGAAGAAGAAGATGAAACTGGGTAAAAATTATATGAAAGAGAAAAAGAAATGGATTTTGAAGAAAACGATTATAAATATATATAAAAAAGAAAAATAAATTAAAAAACTAGAAAAGGGTATGCACTTTTTGATAGAGATTGATGCAAAATTAGATAATTTTAGTTTCTAAATTAAAAAAAAATAAATGATGTTTCAAAAATAAAGGTATATATATTATTGTATTTGTAATTGTATTTATATATATTAACTACTGTATTAAAAATTAAGAAAAACTGTTATAATTAATGTATATGTTATATATTTTCCATTTATATTATATAAATTATATATATAAACACCTTAAAATTAAAAAATATTAAATATTGTAACTATTCTTTTTTTTCTCTATGTATCATTATTTTACTTTTTTCATAAATTTTATTAGAACATATTTATTTTTTTAAAAACTTTTCACTCATTTTTTTTTTCTTATTACAAATTTTGTTACCAGTTACTAATAACTTCTCCAACAACAGGGTCTACGTCTCCATCTTCTTATATAGCTTTTTATAAATTTTAAAAGAAATCACCTAATTTTTTTTACTCATCGTTATTTAAATCTTCTTTTTATTTTAATTCTCCCATATTTTTAACAAATTCTTCTTGGGAAATTTATTCTATTTCAATATTTTCTTCTGTCTCTTCTTCATTTATAATTTTTACTTATTCATTATCTGTTGTTTAATTTTATTCTTTTAAAATTTCATTAACTTAATTTAATTTTTAACAAATTTATTCTTCCTTGATGGATTCAGTATTTTCCTATACTTATTTATTCTCGGAAATATTTTTAATTTCGCTCTTTTCTTCTTTAACTTTTAAGAAACATTTTTTATTCTTAATTGTTTCTATCAATTTTATTAAAAAGTATGTGAACATTTTTATGATAATATTAATTATTATTGGTTTATTTTATTATTTACAATTTATTTTTATTTATTTATTTTAGAATAAAATAAAATTTAAAATATTTTATAAAGCAAACAAAATTATTATTTTACATAAATATTATTCAAACTTTAAATTAAAGATAAATATTTATTCAAAGTAAATTTTTTATCCTAGTCAGCTATTTCATTATATTTAAAAATTTACTTTTAAAAAAAAATATATATAAATTTTAATCTTTCAAATGAATTAGTAAATAATTATTACAATTATAAACGTATACTTTATTTTTTTATTTAATTTATTTATATTGTTTCTAAGCTTTTATATCTAGTAATTATAATTGCATTTTCGGCTTGTCAATTTTATGATAAAATTAGTTAAAAATATAATTAGACTTATCAATTTTACCTAAATTTAAATTACTAAAAAGTTTATATTGTGTTTATTGTTGGTATCATTGAAAAAATAAAAATAAAATTTTATATCAGTAAAATAACAAGCTATTTTAATCATTTTCAACTAATATATAATGATTTTGGTAAAGTTCTGCTTATAATTCTACATAATTTTTTATTTATTTTATATAGATTTATTTCAGTAATAATAATTTGAACTCATGATTTTATTACCAGCACATTATTGTATTATTCTTTGGTTTTATAAACCTCATATCATAAATAAATAAATTATTTTATTTTAATAAATTGATATCACTATTAAAAAAAAATAAAAAATTCTTAAAAAAATAAAAAAATATACATACCCTAAAAAATTACCTATATTTTAAAAATACAAAAAAAAATTTAATAAATAATAAACACTATATATGTAATTCGGCGACTCTACGAAAAAAATAAGTTATTTTTTTAATCCAACAATTGGAGAATTTAATTATGGGTATAAACATTTTATGAACCCTAAAAGAATTGCAATGGCACATTCTTTAATAGTTGGATATGGTGTTTATGCCTCTTTAGATCATTATGAGACGAGAGAAGCTTCAGCCTAAGAATTAGTTTAATTTCACAGCTAAGGTAATATTAATATTTTAATTAATTTATTTTTATAATATCCTATATTTAATATTATTTAAATAATAGACTTAATTTATTTAATTTTTTTAAATTACAATACTTATTTAATCAATCATCTATAAATTAAATCAAAGAATTAATTTAAAAATGAGAAATTATATAATATTGTTTATTGATTATATATATATAACAAATACTATATTAATAATTTTCATGATAATCATATCTAAATAAAATTCATAGATAAAGCAATAAAAATTTATTAAATATTATTTTATAACTTTAAAAAATTAAGGAAAGATTTTATAAATTATTACGTTAAAATTTTTTTTTTATAAAATTTCTTTTACATTACTTACTTAATATATTGAAATACAATTAAAATAAAACTTTTTTAATAACAAAAAAAATTTTTTTTAGACTATATAGATTATCTTTCTAATTACGTGTCCCCTGACAAAATGAAAATACTAAGTTATTTAGGAGAAGTTTTACCGGAAATTAATGAAGATGAAAAAAATAACATCGATAATTAAAAATAATTTAGTATAGGAATAGTTCCTGATAATCCCGGATTTGAAGGGGTTTACACATTTTCATAACTAAGTGCAGGCGGTTCAATTGATGCTGCCCACTTAATTATAAATGATATGGCAAATATAGCTATTAATTATGGAGGAGGTTTACACCATGCTAAAAAAAGAGAAGCTTCTGGTTTTTGTATATATATAAAAAAACAAATTACAATAAATATTTTGTTTTTATATACATATTTAATATAATTTTGTTATATATATTATTTTTTAATAAATAAATTTATTTAATGTAATTTTCGTTATATTATGTTTTGAAAATTATAATTATCCTAAGGCACTTTAATAAAAAAATAATCTTAAGAAATTTAATATTTATCATTTAAGTTAAATTTTTAATATAGGTTATATAAATGATATAGTTTTGTGTATACTAGAATTATTAAAAGTGTATCCTAGAGTTTTATATATAGATATCGATGTTCACCACGGTGATGGCGTCGAAGAGGCTTTTTGTTTAACTAATAGAGTCATGACTGTTTCTTTTCACGAATATGGAGCCAATTTCTTCCCTGGTAAAATAATTAAAATAAAAAAAAACCCTTATTTAATTTAATAAATAATATTAAAAACCATTTCGATATTATAAATAATATATTTTATAAATTAATAATAAAAGAATTTTATTTTTAAAATAGGTACGGGGTCATTAAATAATATTGGTGAAGGATTTGGATTACACCATTCAGTGAATGTACCTTTATTACCAGGAATGACAGATGATATGTATAGAGAAACCTTTTAATCAGTTATTAATATGGTAAAAATAATTTATTTATATAAATATTTTTTCTACATATATGTAATTAATAATATATGATATGTAAAAAGGTTAATCAGAGTTTTAAGCCAGATGCAATTGTATTATAATGTGGAGCCGATAGCTGTGCCTACGATAGAATAGGCAATTTTAACATGTCAATAAAAGGTAATTAATTTATTATATTTAAAATTTTAAAAATCTTTTAAAAATTTAAATTATTTACATAAAATATTTTTAATAAATTTATTTAAGGACATGGAGAATGTGTTAAATTTATTACTTAACTTGGAATACCTTTGGTTGTTTTAGGAGGAGGTGGATACACTATTCATAATGTTTCAAGATGTTGGGCGTATATTATTTAATTAAAAAATTTGGATACAATTTTATTTTTTTATATTTTTATTGTTATATTTTTAGGTATGAGGCAGGATTAATTACAGGTCAAGAATTATCTGGAAAAATTCCTGAAGACGACAAATATTATTTATTATACGGTCCAAATCCTCAACTTCATTTTCCAATTATCCCTAATTTTGAAAATTAAAATACTTAAAAAGATATAAATAAAATAATAGCGACAATAGGTCAAAATTTAAAAGACATAGAAGGCAGACCTGGTGTTTAATTTCACCATGTTCCTGAAACATTTTTATATGACTCAGATGACGAAATAGAAGAAGAGGACGAAATTGGTTAAAAATTATACGAAAGAGAAATTGAAATTAAATGCGATGGTGGCTATGAATAATTTATAAAAAAAAGAAAAATTCACTAAAGAACTAGAAAAGGCATTAGCTTATATGAAAAATGAGTAATTGATTAAAATAATTTTAATCATATGCTAGTTAAATATATATATAATAATACATATTTATATAATAATATTTTATATTGTTTATAAGTAAGGCAGTAATTTATATGGTGTTATAAAAATAATTTGCTACTTTCGTTATTTTTTATTTCATTTTATTAATATTATATGTTAGTTATTTTTATTTAATATTTTTTATATAATATTATTTTATTTTTATATTTTCTAAAAAAATTAATTAAAAAAGATACCTTCATATTAGTTTCATATTCTTAGTATTTCCTCTGTATAAAATAAAATAAAAAAACTATTAGAATTAAAATATATTATCACCAATTACTTTTAATTTTAATCTTTTAACATTATTCTTCTTCATTTTATAAATTACTTTTGCAAAAATAATTATTTATAAATAAAATATAAAGTCTCTAAATATTAATTTAATATAATTAATTTTAAAAAATAAAAACAAATAACAAAAACTAATAAATGTCAGACGAAATTGATTCCAAATAAAATGAACAAATAAAATAACCTCTTTTAGAAAATTATTAAACATAACAAAATTCACAAATTAGTGATTAATAAAATTCTAACTATTAAGACATATACATAATTCCCTTAAAAGAAACAGACTAATCTAAAATAGATGAATACACTAATAATAAATTTTAAAAATTACAGAAAAAACAGAATAAAATATATAATAACATATAAAATTCAACCGTAAATAATACGTAAACTGACACAAATTATTCCCAATCTAAAACAATGAAATCTAAAAAAATAGAGTATTTTTCTTACCCGACATAAAATCTAAAATTAGCTTAAATTCATTAAAAAGCCAAAAGAGTAGGGAAAATTGATTTTAAAAAATGGGGCGAAAATATTAATAATGAAAAGGAATGTTGCCAATGCTGTGATTTACCGTTTAAAAAAAAGAAATTCAATGTCATAAATACATATTTTAGTAAAAAAAACTCACTTTCTCTGATTATTACATTAGATTTTAAAGATTAAGCAATTAAAATTCTATCTTTTTTTTGTGGGTTTTAATTAATTATATATATAAATTCTTTTTAATTTATTAATTTATCATCAATTTATAAAAAACAACTTATTCAACTTAAGAAAAATTTATATACAACAATTCATTTTTATTTAACTTTAACTTTTTATAAATTTAATACGAAATAAAATAAACTTATTAAATTCTAATTAAATAGGATTTGGTATTAGCTTTTATTTCGATTATGTTAAGTATTTGATTTTCAATTTAATTATAATAATAGCTATTGTAGGAATTTACACATATATAGTATAATTTAATTATTGTTAAGATCCAGTAAACAATGATAATGGAAACTGCATTTCCTTTTTAGGAATAGCTTTTAACTATAAAATTAATGCAATTTAATCATTTTTAAATTTCGTAGCCATAGTTGCATCAATGATTTATCTAATAATTATTTCTAATATAATTGAAAAAGGTCATAGTGAATACAGTGCCAAAATTACAGGACCATAATAATATACTTTAATGGCTTATAATATAAATCCTTAGTTATCTGAAGATGATTTAAAAAGTATTATTGCTAAGAAGGGGGGAGTTAGTAAAGATTCAATAGTAAGAATAGTTTATACTTATAAAATTCGAGATTGCATAAATGCTTTAGATTAGAAAGCTCTTTAACTATAAAAAAAATAAAGAATTTTTAAAAAAATAAACTATTAAAACCCAGATATGTCAAAAATAGAGGAAAAAAAATCAAAATATTAAAATAAAATAGAAAGTTTAGAAGAATAAATATTTTAATTTGAATAAAAATTAAAAAATCCAGAAGAACTTATTTTCCTTAGGACTCATATAGCATTTATAACTTTTTAAGATAAATGTGAGGCAAGAAAATGCTACGAAAACTGCAAATTTAACATACTTTAGAAGTTTTTTAACAATTTTTTTTATCAAAGAAAAATGTTTTTCAAATTCGCTCCTTAACCTCTTGATATAATTTGGGAAAATTTAGGTAAAAATAATAAAACTACATTTCTAAAAAAAAAAAAAAATCATTAATCTACATATTAAAAATAAAAATATAAATTACATAAAAAAAATTCATTAAAATAAAATATAAAATATATATGATAATAATAATTTTAAATGAATATAAATAAATTTTTATATAATATAATATTTTTGATAAAAACTATATTATATTATAATATATAAATAACAACATACAAACTATTTTTTTTTTATAAATAATATAGAAATTACAGAGTAAAAAAAGTTTTATTTCAGAATAAGAGGGGCAGGAGTGGATATTTTGATGATTTTAATTTCTTTTGCAATAGTTGCTTATTTGACTTCTTTTTAAATTTCTTTTAGAGAAGATTTAGATAGAATTGATCTTAAAGACATAAATTTATACTATTCATTGGCAATTTCACTTTGTATTGCCCTAATTAATATAATATTAAGTGTAATTAATGAAGTTCTAGTAAAATAAGAAAAACACAATTCTTTTACAAGTGAATTAAAATCTAACGCTTCAACTTTATCTTGGATGGAATTTAGTACTATGGGTCTAGTTCCAAGCTTTTTATTTTTGTTTAAATTAAAAAACTACACAAATGTTTACATGTTGAATTTAACTTTTTTTATTTTACTGTCTAACACTTTTATAATTCCTTTTCTTTTGTGGATTAATGTCCCCTATTTAATAAAAAAGGTAATTTATTTATTTAATTTATTTATTATTTATTCTAAATTTTATTTATCTAATGTAATTTTTGGCTTATACAGCTCAGGTAAAAAAGAATAGCCAAATAAATTGAAAAAAAACACTGTAATTTAAATTAATTACAAGTAAATGAAATATTTGAAGATCCATCTTTTCAGTAAAATTATATAAATATTATTATTATTTAAATTATCATGTTAATAATATTAATATACAATCTCATAAAAAAAATTATAAAATAATTTATGGTAATAATATTTTTAATATTTATACAGAATCGACAGAAAATACAGTGGAGTCAATGCAACTTACTTATTAAGTATGTTTTGTGGAAGTTTTTTTCCTATGGGCCTTATTTTTGGTGTATTGTGTTTAATTTTCTATTACTGGACTAGCAAATACAATTTTATTAATAGATCTTAAATTTCAAATCACATTTCTAACAGTTTACATAAAAAAATGATGTATATTGCATCTACAGGCCCCTTATTTTATACACTTGGAAATTATATAAGTTTATTTAGAATCTAAGAGGTAAAATATTATTTTTAAATATAATTATTTTATTAATTTTATAAATTTAAATTTAATTTTATTTAAAAAAAAAGGAATAAAATAGTATTACAATGTTTATAATTTAATTTTCTTCGGTGATTATATGTATAGCTTTTATAATTTTCAGAAAATAAATTAAGATTTTATGTTTAAGAAGAGCCATTTTAAAAAAAAAAACAGAAAAATAATTTACTGATATTAAATAAAGAATAGGTATAGACTATGATATTGCAAATCCAATAATAGATGATACGAGTTTTTGCAGAAAATATTCATAATATTAACAAGAAAATGAAACAAATCAATAGAAAGACAATTTAATATCAACTTCATAAATATAGCCTTAATTTTAATTTGCCACACAAAATGAATTAAATACCTATATAACTCCCTAAAGTTCCAAATAAGAATTTAACGAAAAATAACATGAATTATAAACTTCTTTAAATAATAATCAAAACAATTAAAGTGAATATCCAAGCAGAACAATAACCGATATTACTTAACCAGATTAAAAAATAGCTGATTTTATAGAAACTTATTAAAATTAAAACCAGTTAGATAATTAGGAATAAAGAAACGGAGGTTAAATTTTAGAGCATTTTAGATCATATGCCTTGGCTTAAATAACAAGAAAAAAAAAACATTCATTTGACAACAATGTAAATTCTTTAAAAAAAAGTAGTTCAAAAAAATCAAATAAAGAATAAAATCAAGGACAATAACTAAAAGAAGAAAATTAAGAAAATTAATAATAATAATTAAAAGAAGAAGAAGAATAAGTTTAATAAGAAATTTTAAACCCAAATTTTATATAGTCATAATGGCTATTTCAAAATATAAGTAAATAGGACTCGGTTATAGAATAACGTAATTCGAGACCTATTTCTTCTAGTTTTAATTTCGGACCAAGTTAAATAGGACAATTTAAAAAAAATTCTATAATAGAAAAATAATAATAGTATAAATAACATTAATAAACAACTATGAAAAACAGAGTTTTTTTTTAATTACCTTAAAATTATAAAGACGAAATGTAGTCAAATAAGTTTACAAGCTAAAAATACCAAAATAGACTTATTGCTAAAAGTTTAGATAATTTTTGGAATAAAGATGTTATGAACAGTTTGGTCGAGTTTAGTAATAATATTAATTTAAATAATTAAGATGAAAATAGAGATACTGTATAAACCAGCGAATTTGATGAAGAAAAAGGTATATAAGATTATTAATAAAATAAAATATCAGAAGATTTTAATGATATGGTGTCCGATCACGATCAGTAAGAGATGTTGAAATAAATTCCAAAAAATGTGTGAAAATTCTAAAAGTTTTTGAATAATAATTTAGTTGATTATACTAATTTAATAAGTCATTATTTTTATAAAATATATAATTTTAAATTATATTAATTTTAATTTTATTTACTTTTTATAGTATATTTAAATTTTTTTTAAGTAAAATTGTTTATTCCGTATAGACAAATGAAAAATAGTAATTAATAATTTTAATTTTCCTCAAATTCTTACAGTGATTTATACATACCCATACTATTTTATTTTGAAATTTATTAATTTTCTTAATTTTACTATTTTAAAAATAAAATTATTAAAAAAATAATAAATACAAAAAAAAAAAATGGGTTCCAGATCAAGATCTAGAGACAGAAAAAAAGATAAAAAAGTAAAAAAACACGATAGATCTAGATCTAAAGACAAGTCCAAAAAGGATAAAGACAGAAAAAGATCACACTCACCTTCAAGCAAACATAAAAAAAGATCTAGTTCAAGAGATAGAAAAAAAGACAAAAAATCAAGAAAATATTCTAAATCCAGATCCAAATCCAGAGAAAAAAGTAGAAAACATAAATCATATAGACACTCAAGAAGTATATCTAAATCACAATCTAAAAGATAAAAGTAATATAGTAGATCAAAATCACATTCTCCAACTCATAAAACATAAAACAACACCAAAAAAACAGAAAACAATAATAATAATAGTAATAATAATAATGGTAATAATGGTATAACTAATAATAAAATTAACAGCCAATAAAAACCGTAAACAAGTTCAAATAATAATAATAACAATAATAATAATAAAAATAATAATAATATCAACGAAAATAACGAAGAAGATTATAATGAAAATGATAATATAGAAGCTCAAATGTAAGCTATGTTAGGATTTTCCAATTTTGATAGTTCTAAAGGAAAAAAACATAATGAAGATTCTTAATAATATGAAGGGGTTTGGAAAGGGAAAAATTAAAGGGTTAAATATAGATAGTATATGAATAGAAAGGGAGGATTTAACAGAGATTTAGACAAATTGGACTGATTCAATCTTATACAAATATAAATAAAAATATAAATATTTAAAAATAAAAAAAATGTCTTTCTCCCAGATAATATTATAAAAATTGCTTATTTAATTACTTACAATTCAATGAATTGAACCAATAAAATTAATATAGTATGATTTTTATATAATTAATTCTATTAGGTATAGTGATTTTGATTTTATTTTATTTTGTCGCTAAATTTATAATTATATTTTTATTATTTAAGAGATAAATATATTATTTTCTAAGTTAAAATATATTTAGTTTAAAAATTAATAAAAATACACTATTTAATAATACTCAATATTAATCATCACCAATAGCCTCTCCTTTTAAGTCATCTTCCATGTCTTAATATTCATTGTCTTATTCGTATCTATTTCTAATAAATAAAGGAGCCCAACTATCAACAATTGAAACTATAGAAGTTTCGGCATCTTTATCCAATAAACTATTTTCTATTATATATTTATAAAAAATATAATAAAGATATATTTATATAAATGAGCTATTAAAATATTTAAATTTTGCTTTTAATTAATTATTATTATTATTTTTTTAACTAAATTAATAAAATAATTACAATGTGTATTGTGCACAATTTAATGTCTTATTCTTGCCAAATCTTTTACTAAAGCAGAAGTGGAAATATTATCACTGCTCATATCCATTTTTTATATAATTTTTATAATTTTTTTAATTAAAGTTAAAGAATTATCTTTATATGCTTATTTAAACCACCTATTTAATTCAGATAATCCCTAATCTTCAGAAAATGACTTTCTTACGTAACTCTATGTAATAATATTAATTAAAAATATAAAAAAATACAATATATATAACAATTTTTTTATTTAAATGCTAATTATTAATATTACGAAAAAAAATATAATTTTTACATTATTTAATTTATTTAAAATATCATTGCACAATAAAATTTTTTTTATATAAGGTTAATTTCTTTTTTATGATTTAATATCGCTATCAAAAGCTTCTTGCATTTTATTCATTAATTCTTCAGCTTCATCATCTCCAAATTTTTCCTATTAAATTTATTAATTTTCTTTTTCTGACATTCTTGGCTATTTATTTTCTCTATCTATTTATCTTCTTCTTTTTTCTTTTTTCTTATTATTTTTTTTTCTTTCTCTTTCTTGATTTTCATTTGCATAATCATCAGATAATTCATCATTATCATAATCTACTTTTACAGGCTATTTTACTCCTTTTTCATAATCATCGGACAATTCAGATAAATCATCAAGTTTGTCCCCATTATTAGAAATTTCGCTGTCTAATTCATCTTTTAAATATGTTTCTTTTTTTATATTTGCTTCTTTTTTTACATTTATATCATCATTATTAAGTTCATCGTCATCTAAACTATCTAAATTATCATTTGAAAAAACTTCTTATTTGGTAATTTTGTCTTTATCGGGAACCATATCGTCATCTAAAGAAGATAAATTGTCACTTAGTCTATCGCTCATTTTATTTCAATTATATTTTTTTTTAAATAAGAATTATAATTTTTTTATTTTTTTGTGATTGTATATTATAATTTTTTTTACTTTAAATTAAGAATTTTTATATTAAATTTTAAGAATTCAAAGTATTAATTTTTTAATACATTATTTTTTTTTTGTTTTTAAGTTTATTAAATATTTAATAGAACTATTAGTAATTTAAATTTTAGAGCCTAAAACATTAAAACAAATAACATAAGTCATTATTATAGTGAAATTTATTAAAATAAAATATTTTTAAGCTAGTTAATTGAAATTACAAGTTTGAATTAAATTTAATTAAATGTATAAATATAAAAAATATGTATACAATTAAATAAAATCCAAACTTATTTGAATGTTATTAAGAATGAATAATTTTTAAATCTTTATATAATAAATTATTTATTTTACTTAAAATTTTAAATAAAATAAATTTAATCATTATTAAAATTTTACATATAATACATTCTATTTTCCAATTAATATTAAATATAATTATAACACACATATATGTATACTAATAAAAATTTCTAATTTATATATGTAATTTCTAATTAATATTTATTAAATGAATAAAATAATAAAAATCTCCAATAATTAAAATATTTTAATGATTATAATAGGAAAACACATAAATTAAAATTATTAATGACTTTAAAAGTAAAAATTATTTTTTATATTATTTTAAATTTTTTATGAGTTCAGATATACATAAGTAAACCTAAACAAGTTTAAATGTTTTATTTTTTTATAATTTTAATTTATGAATTTAAATAATAAAAATTAGTATTATTTTAAAGTCATCAAAAGTTTTTAAATTTGTGATAAATTTCATTATTTAATAAAATTAGACATAAAATTCTAATACTAAACCAAAAAAGTAATTGGTTATACTAAAAAATTGTATAAATTAAAATAAAAGATTTGTATATTTGATCTGATCTGATATTATATTTAATATTCTAATTCTTATCATAAAGATTAAATTCATATTTTAATATATTTGTTAACGATTATACAATATTATATATTCCAAAATTAAATTTAAGCGTATTTATTTAAAAATAGAATTAGTTGAGTTAAAATAATGTATTTGATTATTAAAATAAAGTTTATAAATATTAATATTTAGCATTATTCGATAATTATTAGGTATAAAATATCATTAGCTTTATAGATTTAATAATAGTGAATTAATTAGGCTTTTTAAATTAATTAGAAAAAATAAAAAAAATTAAATAAAAAAAAAAAATTATCTACAAAACAAAATTACACAAAAAAAATAAAAAAATATAATTAAAAATTTTAAATTAAACATATGAATAATTTTTTCGTATAAACATTTGACATATATGGTGTAGAACCTAAATTATTTATAGACTAATAAAATAAGTATAAAACTAAATTTGGGGCGTTTTTGAGTTTTTTAACCTTAACTATATTGTTAGTTGGCTGTTGGATTTATGGAAAAGAATTATATTATAAATAAAACCCATACACTACTATATCAGATGTAGCAGTTAAAAACCCTGAAAGATATAATTTAACATCGTAAAATTTCAATTTCGCGTAAAAAATTTAATTAATTTATTATTCTATAAAAAGAATTTAATATATTTTTTAGTTAATTATAATTTTATGTTTATTTTTATCTACGTTTAATATTATGTTTAATTCTAAAATGATTTTATTAATTAAAGTTGCATATTAAAATTTTAGAATTTTATTTATAATATAAAAGATTTGGATTGTAAAATAGTAATTGGATACACTATATTGACCCTACTGTTTACGAATTTAAATTAAATCTTTCTATAATGAAAATCAAAGGAACAGAAATAGAATAAGAAACAATCGATCTTAAACCTAGAAGATGCACAAAAGATGACTTTACTATTGATTAAGAAGCTTTTTATAGCCTAGGATAACTAGATAATTTATTTTGTATAAATAATTAAGATGGATTATTCGTAATAATTTATTATATATAAAATTTAAATTAAAATTTAATTTACGAAATTTAATTTTAATATAAAGTTATATTTTTTCGATAAATATAGATTTAAGGAGATTACGGACAAGAAATATTTGCATCAATAACAGGATCATTAAGTATGTGTTCCGATTCCAGTAAGGTAGAATGTAAAAGTGAGGCAGAAATTTTAAAAACACTGTAAGGAAATTATTGGGGTATGTATTTTACAGATGATATTTTAAATCCAAAAGAATTTATATCCCCTTTTACTAAAGTAATGAAATAATAAAAAATTACATATTTTTATTATACTTAAAAGAAAACAAATTATCCAATTATTATAATTTATCAATTTTTGCTATTATATTAATTTTTTTGTTATCTTAAAATATTAGGTGGCTAGAAATGAATATGGATTAGTATAAGGAAATTAACATAAAGATGTACTTTTTTATTTTGAAAATGTTTTTTTAGAAGATAATACTGGAATAATTTTTGACGAAATTTCTCAGCAATAAGGGCTAGCATTTGCATCATTAAAGGAATCTTAATAATCTTCAAATATAAATGGAACATTTATGGATTTTGGAATAAGAATGTAAAAAGTTAAATAAACGAAAGTTTATAGAAACTATACAAATTTGGCTGACGTTATTGCTAATGTTGGAGGTATTCTTAAAATTAGTATGGTAGTTTTTATGTTTTTAGCTGATATAGTTTCTTCAAAATTGTTTTTATTGAGACTAGTTAACGAAATATTTTAATTCACATACAAAGATGAGAAAAATTAATATAAAAAAAACAATTTAGATCCCTAAAATGATTTAGAATTATATAAAAATGTTAAAAATTATAATAAATAGATGCCAAACGACGCGAATAATAAAAATTAGGATAGCAGTAGATAAAATTAAAAAAAATCTAGCTTTAGTAGATTTTTAAATGTTAAAAATTAGGCAAGAAATATTGTATTTGGAAAACTAAAATTTAAAAATATGATTTGTTTCATTGCAAATCCATTTCAAGTAAAGCATGAAAAAGAAAAACTTAAGCTTTATAATTTTGCTAAGCAAAAGTTACTTTAAAGTTTAAATATCAATAATATCATAGCTAAACTGATCGAAGTAGAAAAGCTGAAAATGTTAATTATGACAGATGAATAATAAAATTTATTTGAATTTATTCCTTAACCTGAAATTTCTTCAGATCTTATAAATCACTAAAATTATATAAACTAAATTTAAAAAAAAGATAATATACTTAAAAATAATACAAATTTAGGGACATCTATATCAATGTAAATAGAGAAAAAAAAAATTGCGAGATCAGTAAAATTAAAAAATATTTTATATTAAATTTTTTATTCTGTTTTACAATAAAAATTATTTATTTTAGGTACTGTTTAACAATATTATGTTAAAAGATAATTTAAATTAAAGTCAACATAAAAATAAGGCCTATAAGTCATTTGTTAGTATTTAAGAAAAAAAAGAAAAAAATTATCTAGATATAAAAATAATATAGCTAATGGACGATTAAATATAAAAAGAATTTCACACTAAAAATCTAAAATTATAAAGCGAAAATCATGTATCTTTAAATTCGCCTACCAAATTAAATAGAAATATTTATACGCCTAAACTAAACAGTTTATAATAGATAAATGAAAATTAAACTTAATTATAACATATAAAATTAAAATAATAAAAATTGAGTAATAATTCTAAAATATTTTCTAAAATAAATAATAAAGAAAATACGAGTAAAGATGATCTTACTTAAATTTAAGATAATACTTAACAAGATATACTATTTTCGGGTTAAAATAATATAAAAACTGCAACAATTTAAGCTAACTTGTCGGGTAATTTTTTTTTTTAATATTTTAAAATTAAATTTAAATTTATATTATTTATATATAAAAAGAAAAAATAGAATTTAATGACGATATTTTCTAAGAAAATAAGAATAAATAATTTTCTTCTAATAATAAAGATATTTTTAGTTCGATAAGAAAAAAAAATAAAAGTAAACATAAAATGTAAGAAAGCTAGTATACTAATGAAAGCAATATGTCATTAATTAAAGAATAAATAAATAATCCATAATTATATAATAATATAGATATTTAATCTGAAAAAATGTAATAGTCTTTATAATAAATATATTCGCAAAACAATACTGGTCGTTTAAACTTGACAAGTAGTTTTATAGATAAATAACAATTTGAAACTGATAGGAAATAGGAAAATATAAAAAATATACCTTGTTCTTTAAAATATTTGAATAAAAAAATGAATTCAGATACTTGGTAAAATTGAAATAAGAAAATTTAGTCAAAGATTCAAAAATGTTTACATTTATTTTTAATTAATTATATATTGGAAAAAGAATAATTATTTATATTATATTAGAAGTTTATAGATTCTATTCAGAAATTAAATTGACTTTTATCAAATAATTTATTATTTATCAAAAATTATAAATGATAAAAAAGTACATTATATAATTTTTAAATTAAAATAATAACCAGCCAACAGAAATACACTATTTAATTTAGACTAAGCATTGTTACAATCAATTGTCAAACACTAATATTACTAAAAAAAAAAGGTTGTTATAATTAATTTGCACACAAAAATGATAAAAGTTTTTATGTTTACCATATTTTAATTAAATATATATATATCTAAAAAAAAAATCCAAAATTCTGAGCTTTTTAATAAAATAATTTATTTAAATATTTGATAAATATCAAAAATGGTAAAATTAATTTTTAAAATTAAAGTTTTAATGCAAAAATAATTTCTAAATATCTAATTAATTAAGATTACATCTATAATATTCAATTTAAAAAAATTTGGAAAATATAATTAGCAATCAGTTTAAATCGAATTAGAATTTTTTTTGTATTCCTTTTTAATATTAATTTTATTTTGCGTCTTATCATATTTTTCATTAATATTCATGAAAATTGTGATATAAAATAATTTTTAGCAACCAATTTTTTATAATTAGCTGGGAATTAAAACCTCTATTTTCTTTATTTTCTGAATTTTATCTACTCATAATCAAATTAAATATTTTGAATTCAATACAAAAAAATTGTATTCCCATTATAAAAAGCACAATTATAAAACTATTATATTATTCTAATATTTATTTATTTTGCTAAATTTAATCTTATTAATGTATTATAATCATCACCCCAATAAAATTTTTAATTATAAAATTATATATTTTTAAAATTTTTTTTAAATTTAATAATTTTAGAATTATAAGTACTAAATTTTAAATATAATTACATCTAATCAATTGTTAGTTTTTATAAATTTTTAAAATTACGTAAAATAAATAATAATATCTTTTAATCTAAATAAATATTTTAATTCCTATATTTATTTTTTAATTTTATGAATTATATATTTATTTTGTATTCAGTGAAATTTTAAAATTGATAAATTCTAATTAAAAATATAAAAACAATACAAATTAGAAATTAAATGTGATTATCTAGATTATAATACGTTATCTTAAATAAAGCCTATCTAACTATCTATGAAAACAAATATAATTTGATTTAATATAATTTTATGAATTTTTACCTTTTAAAATCTTAAGCATCACAAAAAAAAAAAAAAAGTATCAAATAAATTATTTCAATAATAAAATAACGATGAAATTGTTTTTTATTTTTAATAAATTCAGACTGATAATATGTAATTTTTTAAATTTTTGAATTTAATAATAATAAAATTTTATATATGAATATAAATGTGTACATCAATTATTTTAATTTTTAAATTCTAATATAAATTTATATATAATTTTTTTTTTTTATTCTTGCTTATTCATTCATTTAATTTACTTTTTTTATTTTTAATTTTTTAAATTGTTAATTTTTTAATCTCCCGCTTCTTTTTAACTTATATCACTAAAACTTTTATTATTATGATTTTAACCTTCTTAGAAAATAGTTTTTGACACATCTGAAAATTGGGGCATGTTAAATGGACCTTATCTGTCAGTATTTTCTATGGAATAATTGTCTAGAGAGATTGAGCTGTCATCATTTGAATAATTATTAGAGTCATTATTATTTATTTTTGGCACAGTCAGATTATTATTATTATCACTAATATTTATTTAATTTTATTATTTATTATGTTCTTAACTTTATTTTTATTTTTAAATTCTTTAACTATAGGATTGTCTCGCTATTTTTAAAGACTATTTTTATTACTTGTTATAATCATTATTTATTTGACGGTTGTCACTTCCATTTTCTTAACTAAAAATAATGTTTTCCCCATTTAAAGTATCCCCATTATTTTATTCACCACTATTATATTAAGAATTTTCTCTATCTATTACTTCTTCTTAATAACCATATTTTCCTACTCTTTCAGATTTCAAAAGCTCTCTATTTGTTCTCTCTGAAGAAAAAATAATAAAATTTATAGGTATTAATTAACCATTGATATAATTATAATTATATAAATATATATATATTTGCTTAAACTTATTTATATTTAATAAAAATTTACAATCACTTGTTAAATCACTTTCATCTTAATATTAAAAAGTCGGATAGATGTTTTATTTTTTATAGCCTTTATTAAGTTAATTATTTTTATTCGAAATATCTCCACTCTGTTAGCTGGTATAATATTAAGATTATAAATTATTTTTATTTTGACTTGAACCTAAATTCTAAAAATCTTAAATTTAACTACCCTTTACATTAGGTGATATATTATCTTTAGAAAATGAATATTCATTGTCTCTAATATAAGGAGTTTCTTACAAATTGTCATCATTTTATGAGTTTTATAATTTGCTAATTTTTGTTAAATTGGGACCATAATTACTTTATAAATTTGAGTTCATTTCATCTAAATCTTAATGCTATTCTTTGAATTCTTTATGTATTTAATCATCCATTAACCTTAAAATTTTTCTATCTATATCATCCTTTTTACTTTTACCCATAATTAACTAAAAAGCTTAGAATGCCAAAGTTTTTTTTTATTCAAAAGTTCTGTGATCTTATAAGATTACATTGTTAAACAAGTTTTGTTTCTATTTAATAAAAAAAAGTAAGATAATTTACGATATACTTTAAAAATTATTTAAATTATTTATAAAATTCCTAATAATTATATAATTTATTTAATTACAAGTTTTGTAGATTTTTTTTTTTTTTGGATAGAATTTATAACATAATTATTAGATCCAAGCTACTTTTAAATTTATACTTCTTATAAAACTTCTTTTTTTTTTTATAAAATCTCTTTATCAATTTCAGGCTTTGGAAGAAACTCGAATAATTTTTACTGCTCGTCCGATAAAAGCAGCATCTTTAACTTTTCAATTTCTGCAATTTTACTTATTAAATTTTATACACTCAAACTTTATCTAATTTTCTCATTAGCAAAATCAAATAATTATTTTTTATTTTTTTCTTCATCCGATCTACATAGTCCCAAAAACGACATAAAAAAGTTTTTAAATACTAATTCTCTTGGTTTTTATGAATAAGTTCCGTCGGAATTTAAAATTTCATTGGAGTTTTACTTTATTTTTTATTTGGTAAATTACTTTTCATAGTCTTTTTCTATTTTACCACTATTTTCTGTACTACTGTTATTTATTTATTTTTTATCTATTTGTGAAATTTTAACATTTCTTTCAATTTTATTTTATTTTTAAGGAGATTGTTATTCAGAGCTACCCTATTTTTTATATTTTTTTCCTTTTGTTTATTTATCATCATATTTAAACAAAAATAATTCATTTGCAATTTTTAAGTTAAGCAACTGTTGTGAAATAACCCAAGAAATTAATGCAAATCCAACAGTAAAAACTTTTAAAATCCCTCCTACATTTGCAATAACGCTGGCAAAATTTAAATAATTTCTATATATTCTTGTTTATTTAACTTTTTAAAGCCTTATACTAAAATTTAAAAAATTTCCATCTGATATTGTAGCTTTTGATGACTCTTTAGTTTGTGAAAATGAAAAACCTTTTCTTTCTCTTATTTTATCAAAAATAAGCCCGGTATTGTCTTCCAAAAAAACATTTTAAAAATTCATTTAAAATTCGTTGTAAGAATTTCCAGAAACAAATCCAAAATCACTTCTTCCCGTCTATTATTAAAAAATAAAAATAAATGTTTTTATAATATTATTAATATGAATACTTTCAAGTAGATAAAACAAAAAAATTAAATTCCCATGTTTTTAATCTAAAAATTATTCGAAAACTAATATTTTTAAGTAAATGAATTAAATTTTAATTTTGTAGTAGAAAAAAAAAAAAAATAAACCGAAATTTAATAAAAACTTACAGATGTAAATGGCGTTTCAAATTTTTTTGGATCTAAAATTTAATCTGTAAAATATACTGCCCAAAAACCACCATTCAAAATTTCATTTATTTCTTCATCACTTTTACATGTAACACCATCACCATCTTGGCACTTGTAAAAAGACCCATATATAGTAGAAAAAATTTCTGCTCCGAAATCTCCTTCAACCTAAATAATAAATTTTAATTATGATCCTATTTACTTAAATATTAAAATATTATAGAATCAACTTTATACTATTAATAATTTTAAATTCTTTTTATTTAGAATATATTCTAATTTATATTCGCTATTTTTATTAGATATTTTTAACTATAGTTTTATAATAATAGTCAACTAAAATTATTTGAAAAATTAGTTATTAAGTTTAAATTTAATATTGAATATTTTTATATTTTTATAATGTAATTGACTAAAATTAACGATTTTAATAAAAAATCATGAACTTTACTGAATTAATCTAAAATAAAGTAAGATAAATTAAAAATTGAATTAAATTAAAAAATAATGTTCCCATAAAATAAAAAACTTAAACTCAAATTATTTTAATTAGAATAAAATTGAACAAAAAACAAAAAAATTATAAAAAACTTATACGTATATATATATATTTAAAAAAATACTGAAATTAATAAATATTTTACAAAAACATCATCCCAATTCCCGATACAATATAAATCTTCAACATACCCTAATTAAGCAAAAAATTCTTAGTCTACTTAAAAATCATCTATTGTACAAGGTCTCGGTTTTAAATCTATATTTTCGTAAAAAACTTCCCCTCCCTTTACTATTTGCTTTCTTAATTACAATTCCATTCTGTATACAGATTCATCTATATAATGTGCCCACCCTGAATTTTATAAACTAATCCTAGAAAAATAATTTTTATGATAAATCTAATATATAAAAATTACTTTAGAATAAAACTCATGGGAATAAAACATATTAAACAGTTTTTAAAATTCTAAATTAATAATTATATAATATCTTCTAAAATTAATTATGGTTTAGAAATAGAATTAGAATTAATATACATATTAAGTATCATTTAATTTTTTTAAAAAATAAGGGCACTGAATTTGTTTGAAAGAGATAAATATAATTTTGAAAAATATTAATAAACAAATAGAAATTTCAACCCATAAAAAATTAATATTATAAATTGAACAAATATGTAAAGGAAAAAATATAGTTTTACATTTCGATTATAATTAAAAACTAATAATATATAAATGAATACAAAATAAATTACTCTCACATCATTTTATTAAATTTATATTATATAATATATTTATTTACCCAAAATTAAATGAGTCTTTTGTTATATTGAATCTTTCTGGATGTTTTGTTATTTCTTCTGATACTGTGGTTTAAGGGTTTTCTTTATAATACATATCTTTTCCATAAACCCAACAAGCTACAATTAGACAAGAAAATAAACAAAAACTTAAAAATACGCCAAATTTCGTCTGATACTTTTCTTTTTAATCAATATAAATTTTGGGTTATACCCCAAATAAATCTAATTTTGTAATCATATATGATTTATTCTATCTTGTTTTTATTTTTTTTAAAATTTTTATTTTTTATTTTTATTTTATTTTAATTTCCTGGTATAAATTGATATAGAGTATCGTACCCCTTTTTTTATTTTATTATATTAAAATGAAGAAATATAAAAAATATAAGCACCTAAAAAAATTGAAAGTAATATTTATAAATTTATTATATAAAATATTACCAAAGAATACTTACTAGTTGAAATTTTAAAAGTTAAAAATAAAAATTTTAATTAAAAATAAAACAATATAACTATAACTTAATATTTTTATAAGAGTACATTATTGATAAAAACAATTAGATCTATACATTGAAATTTTAAATTTAATATTGTATATATAAAATGACTTCAAAGTATAAACACATTAAATAAATTATACTCTAAAATGCTGGTTTTTTATAAATTATGTTACTTAACAATCATTACGATTTATTTAATATTTATTTATTAAAGAATATATCCCACTATTAGTTATTGATTTATGAATTTTAAAATTAAATTGTAATAAATTAAAAGTGATTAATTTATAAATATTAGATTTAATACTTTATTCATCAATAATGATTAATTAATAAATATTTAATTTTGTTTATAATACGCTATATTTAAATAGCTATTTATTCTTCTGAATAGAAAACTTACTAATAATTAAAGGGTTTTGATTTATTTTTGGTTTGTAATTATATGGAATAAAATGAATAATTTTTGTATCTAATATAATACTTTAAAATAGAACTAATATTTAAAGCTATTTCTTTTTCTTTTTGGTAAATGCTAATAATTTATATCAAATATATTTCCTTATATTTATAACTTATATATATTATTTATTTTTTTACTTTTTTTTTCTCGAATTTTAATTTTATTTTATATTAATTTTTAGTTCAACTTATATTATAATTTTTAGTTCAACTTATATTATATTTTTTAAGTTTAAAGAAATTTAGGTTATTTTTTAAATTTATTATAGAATAATGACCTATAGTTAAATTAGACTATTTACTACCAAGTCACAGGATTTTATTTATAGTGAATATTTTTTCTATTGAATTTTTTATTGACCATAAACTTAAAAATAATCATTAATTTTATTTTTTGGGTCATATTTTTCCGATATAAATATTTTCAAATTTGTGTTCATTTTTTAATTAATTATAATTAGAAAAATAAAATATTATAATTATTGAAATAATTATGATATAATTAAAAATCTCAACAACACTTAATTTTATTTTGTTCGATAAACAAGTTATTAATATTTTTTTCTTAATATTAATTATTAATTAAAAGGGATTTCAGTGTATTTTGATAATAATTGTTAATCAAATTTGAACTAAGTATTATTAATTAATTACAATTAATATTAACATTAATAATAACATAGATATAAGTATATTTAAAAATTATAATTGTGATATAAAGTTAATTAAAAATTAATAATTAAAAAAGTGAAGACAAATTTTAAAAAGTAATACCTCATAATTATAATATTATTAATAGTAATTCTAATTTTTACATTTTTACAATTAAATTTGATATCATAATAATTTAAAGCCGACAATAATCAAATAATTGTTTGATTAAATAGCATTAATATATATAATATATATATTAATTTTAAATAAAAACAAATTCACAATATAAATTTTGTTAAAAATTTTTTTTCTTAATATTTATCATTTAATCTTAAATTGCTCAAAACTTGTGAAAAAATAAAATATTTACAATAGTTGAAAATATCCAAAAATACTTACATCAGAAATCTTATGAGACTATTAAAATTTATAAGAACAGAATTACTATATTAATTTATTATTTAATTTATATAGCAAGAAAAATTATTTTTTCCATAATTTTATACACATATATAAATTCATTATAAATTTCATTTAAAAAACTATAAGTTTGTATTATAAAAAATGAATTTGTTATATAAATTTATAAAAAATTATAATATCATTAAAAGAAAAATTGAAATTTAATAATTTATATCTTACTTCAATCTATTAATTTTTCTAAAAAATTAATTAATCTTTTAATAAAACTATATAAAATTAAATTAATATAAATGTTTTTTTAGGTTTGGTTTTCTATTCTCAATTTATATTTATTAATAGCTATGTGTAAAATTAGGTTTATATAGGTTTTTTAAAAAATACATAAAATTAAAAAAGTAAAAAATTATTTTAATAAACATTCAATGTGAAATACACTTTTTATTAACAATTATTTCTAACATATTAAATATACATTTTATTTTTTATATTTACTTATAAATTTTTATTTATTTATATATTTTTCAAATAAAGTTATTTTTTATGCATATGGGAATTTTTAAATCATAAAATTATTTTTATAAATGTGAATTTTGACTAGTAAATCAATATTACATAATTAAATCTTATAGATATATATATAATTCCGATAATAAAATATAATAAAATTATTAAAAAAAATTTTTAAATTATAAATTATTGCCTCATCTAATTTTCTTAATACCCTCAACAGACATAAGATGTTTATTTAAAATATATAATATAATTTTATATTTAATTAATTATTTTTTTTAAAATTTTAAGCTTATTAAAACTTATTAATGAAAATAATTTTTTTATTTTTAAGACAAATATAAAAATAAAAACTTAAAAGTTTATTTAGTTAAACATAAATTTTAAATTTTCATCATTAAAATTTTAATAAGATTTTCAACCATGATTTCATAGTCAAGTGGTTAAGATTTGTGATTAAGGCTCACAAGGCCCGAGTTCGATCCTCGGTGAAATCATTCTTTTTTATTTTTTTTATTTATTAAATAACTTATTAACTAATTGAAATATGAATAATAAAAAAATTTTAATTGTTTAAATATTTATATTCATTAACATGATGTTAAGAATATTTATTTTATATAAAAATTCTTCTATATTGAAGATTATAAATATGTTTTGTTAATTATAATTATTTTAATTTACACATAATTTATAAATAAAAAATTCAATAATTTTATATTATATCATTAACTTCTTTTTAACTAAAATATATTTTAATTTAATTTTTTTATTATAATTATAAATCCATTGAATTCGCTTATTTCATTATATTCAATATATCTTAATTATTTTCTATGACTTCGATAAATTTTTATTTTAATTAATTTTCCTAGTTTTATAAAAATTCTTAACTCATTAGCTCGTATACTTATATATTTTACCCAGATTATTTTTAATTTATTATTCCTAGAATATATTTTTTTTAATTTTTAAATATACTCCATAAAACATTCATTTCCAATTTTTTTAAATTTTAATTTATATCACTAAATGTATTATTATTTAAAATTGATGCAAGATGCTCCTTATCTAGCTCTAAATTTTTTTCAAATGTTAACTATTTAATAATTTTTTATTTTTCAAAATCATTAGGTAATTAAATCTCTATGACTTAAAAATTACTTAAAAATTATTTCGAAAAAACGTTTTCTATTTCTTAAGTACTAATAATTGTAAGAGTTTTATGAACACTTCCATTTTTTTATTATTCTTATAATTTTAAAAATTCAGCCTCAAAATCTTTTCTAAATTTAATATTAAATTCGTCATTTTAACTGGAAAAAGGTGTTTCGCCCTCATATTAATCTACGATAAATAAGTAATTTCTAGAAATACTTTATTATAAATATTTTTAAATCATTAAATGCGCTATATTATCTTTTTCCCAATCAAATTCATACTTATATTTCTAATAAATTTCAAAATTATACTATATAATATTTTCATATAAATATTATAAATATTTTTCTTCTTAATTTGTATTGACTTCTTTTTATTTTGGTAAATTAAATTTTTGTTGATATTTTTTTATAAGATTTTTAATTAAAAATGTTTTTCCATTTCCAGGGGGACTATATATTATAATATTACTTTATATATTATCACTTTTATTATTATTATTTTTAAGGTTTTCATAAATTGAACATACGTAGTCAAAGGCCTGGTCAAATTACATAGAAATTTTATTTTTATCTTCCATTTTTTTATTTATTTTAATTTTAATTTTTTTTAAAAATATGGGAGTGAAATAGAAATAAAAAAAGTAATACATATGTTATTAGTCCTTATAAAAGCTGATCAATAAATTAAAGACAAAATCAATATCTTATTAAAATTTAAATTTTATGATTATATATAAATATAAAAAATATTCCAAAATATTAGTTAGTTCTAGTAGTAGATATAATATAAATTTAGATATGTATAGTAGATATATCAATAAATATTTAATAATAATCATTTGGGTAAGTAGTCTATTCTAAACATTTTTGTTCTTCTATCCTTAGCTAAATCATTCATAAATTCAATTAAATTACTTTTTAAGAATATGGTTTTATTTTATTCAGAAAATAATTTAATTATATCGAAAATATATCCCACGAATATATCATTTTAAGTTATTAAAAATTAGAAGAACTATAGTAAATTTTCTTTGCACTACTCTTCAACATCAGGGTGGAAAATTTGTTACAAAACTTATGAAAACAAGTCAAAGCTAAAATTAAGCACAAATTTTTATATTGACTCAAATAAAAATATTTTTTTTAAAATATCGCTAGCTTAATAACACAACTCACTAAAGTAAAGAGAATCAAATATTAATGTACTTATATTTTCATATATTTCCATCCATGTTTAAGCATCTGCATCTTCCATTTATTTATATAGACATCCAATCAAAATATCTAAATGCACTCTTTAAAATTACTCTAATTAATTGTTTTTTGTATATTTATCTAAAGATTTGGCTATTCCTACAGAGTTCCAAATAATAGGAGCTTCGGATAGCTTATAACTATTATAAAAAATATTAAATTATTGAAAAATTAATAATTTTTTAATAGAAATTAAAATTATAATATATTTCTTTAATTAATATGTTAAAAAATACAAAAATTTTATATAAAAATTAAAATAAATATACTTAAATGAAGCATATCCCCTCACAATTTGCCCTTCTTCCATGCCTGGAACGGGGTCAGTAGTCAACACAATTTCTCTAAAGCCGTCATGAATTTCCAATAATATATCTAAATAACGGTCACATAATTAAGGGTAATGGTTTAAAACTGGAGCCAAATAAATTAACCCAATTCTTAAAATGTTTTCCGACACTTAGGTTCTAAAAATCCCCAGAGTTATATTCATTAAATACTCTTGTTATTGCCTTATTGTTTCCTAATCTTAACTGTTATTATTATTATTGTTATTATTATTATTGTCTTTGGAATGAATTGATTTTATTTCTTCCATATTTTGAGAATCCTTTATGTAAAATTGAAATTAAAATTTTTATATTAATATTTATATTTTATTTTACGTTTTTAGGAGAATTTTTTTAGGATCTTTGTTCCAATTCTAATTGACTTTGTGCTATATATAACAATAAATTAGCTGTAATTATTAAAATCTAAGCTTTAACTTCCCACCTAAATTATTAACATAATTTAAATTTTATTCTGATTATTTATTTTATATGTTTATTTAATTTAATTTAATTTAATACCAATCGTCAAATATAAGTTTTTGCAATTTATGCATTTTCGCTAAAATTGGCTCATAACTATAATACAAAATCTCATTTATTATTTTTAAACAATTGGTTCTCATAAATGGACTAGAACTATATAATGATTAAAAGGCGAAGTGGGAAAATAATTAATAAAGTTCACCATCAAAATCATCTCCATAATCTTAAGTAACCAATACAGATAAAATACTCAAATAAGTAGCCATATCAGTATTCAAAAGTTCCTTAATTTTCTTAATTAAGTGGAGCCTAAAATTAAATAAAAAATTAAAATCGATATATAAATCATACTAATTTTAATAACCGTATATGAAAAATTTAAAAAATATATAAAAATTTATAAACCTTGATAAACTATCTTAGGCGCAAAAATAATAAAATGTGTCAATTATTTATTCTCTTTTAGTGGGAAATTTTTTAACTATAAAAACAAGTTCTTTCATTAAAATACTTTCAAACATCATTTAAAGTGTTTAAGGATCTATTTCGCATAATTTTTATGCAACTTGTTTGAATAAACTTATACAATACAAAAATTATTTGCTATTATCTGGACTTTATTCTAAAACTCTTAAAAATAAGTGGAAAAACTTTTTAAAGTCTAAAAAATTGTTGTTTAACTATTCAACTATATTTTCGATACAAGTTTCAGATTAAAAGTGAATCAAAAATGCCTCAATAACATTTGGATCATCTTATTTTTCATATTTTATTTCATCGAATCTTAAATAAATTATAATATTTGTTATTTTTTTATTTTTTAATATTTTGACATAAATATTAATATAAAATATTATAAAACTTACCTGTTAAAAAGTTAAACTAAAGTAGACTATTTTTTATCCAATTTTAAATCTCTAATGGCTTTTTCTACGAATTCTTTTTTTAATAATCCTCCCGATATTTCGGACAAATTTTCCAAAATTCCTCTTTATTTTTATAAATTATTTAATAAATTTATATATTTATTTAGGCAAATAATTAGTTTATACTTATTATTTTATTTTTTATAAATACAAATTATTAAATTCTTAATTAAATAAAATAAATAAATAAATAATGTACTTTGTTTCCATTAACTAGCCTTGTTATTCTTTGTTTTTTTTACTAGTACTACTTTTAAAGCTCTTAATTTATATTTCTTATACCTCAGGCTATTAAGTTTATTCCTAATTATATTTTCTTTTTCGTTCTAGCATTTATTCTTCCTCTTATCTAATTTAAATAGAAAATGAAATTTTTTAATTATAAATAAGAAATACATGTTATATTTTATTTTAAAAATCAAAGTAAATCTTATATTTCCAAGTTCCAAAATAAAAACATTCATAATATAAAATAATCTACTAAATATAATAACTTTTAATATTCATTAAAATAATATTTAACCTTAATTATTCCTCTAGTTAGGCCCTTCTTTTTAAAACCAAATATTCTATAATATTACTATCTTATTTTTCCTCTCTGGCTTAGTCGTTATGCATAGCAATTGTTACTTGAGTTCTCATTTTTTTTTCGTCATTGTCTACTATTCTTACCAATTCTCGATCTCTTATATTTAAAATAAAATGTAAAAAAAATTATAATTATAATAATAAAAAAATTATATTTATAATTATATTATATAAACTTATATACCTATTTATTTACTTTATTACTTGTTTTCATATTTTGTATAAATATTTTTGATTATACGATGTAATTTTAAATATAATGGTATAAATTTTACCTTGCTAATGTTAAGGCAGTAGGTTTGGCATAAGATGGAATTTCCTCATCTTATTTTATTTTAGGCTTTTTATCTGTTTATAACTATTTTCTGGTCAAAAATTCATATAACTAGGATAAAAATGTCAAAGCTACATCGGGGGCTGCATTGTATATTTTTTCGTATTCTTATCTTTGTAAAATAAACTCTTTTTTTCTCAAAAATTTAGAAATTTATTCCCAATTATCTTTTTTTTTCTCTAAATATTTTAATAATAAAATTAGCAATTAAATATAACGATTATAAAATGATGATCTATTTATTTATATATATATTACATTAAATATATATTTATTTTATATATATTTTTTACCCAGTTTTAACCCATTATCAAATGAATATATAGATATTTCTTTAGGGAAATATCTGGATAAAATTTCTGCCACAATAAATCCATTTTATAAATCCCTTCTAACATTTCTTACTGAATAAGCTAAATCTAAAGAGTCTAGCCATTTTATAATTTCTCTTGGTATAGTTTGATTTTGATTCATTTTTAGTAAAATAATGTGTAATTATATAATTATTTTTTTTATTTTTGTTAATTATTGGGATTAAAGCTTTTATGCGATGTTTGTTATTTGTTAAAATATTATGTATTTTTAATTTTTTAGAGTTTTTTTGATTTTTTTCAACTAAATAAACACAAATAAATTTATTAAAAAAAAAAAAAGTTACTTATTAATATATTAATTATAATTTATATATTTTATATGGTTTTAATATTTAATACTTTAAGAAAATATCGAAAATTATTTATTTTTAAATATTAAAAAACATAAATTTTTATATTAATAATGTTTTATTTCTAATAAATCCTTGATTTTTAATTTCTTAAAGAAAATATTTAAAAATTCCTTGGAAAATACAGATTTATAGTTATAAATTTATATCAAATATATATAATGATATCAGTTTAAATTAAAGAATATATTATGTTAAATATTTTTAAATTAGCATATTTTTTGACTAATAGCATTTTTTGAATTTATATATTTTGATTTAAAATGAAATAATTTTCTCATATTTTTAACAAAATAATCAAAACCTTTAAAAAGTATCTCAATTTTTATACTTTTCTTTGATTAAATTAATTAGAAGCAATATAAAATTTCTTAAAATTCTAAAAAATAAAAAAAAAAAATGAATGACCCTTTGATAACCTAAAATACGTAAAAATCTGAAGCAATTAACCTTCAACATCTGTTAAAATAAGTAGGCGACAAAAATAAATATCAGTTAATAATTCTTATTATATTTATTTTTCAGTGGATGGTATCGGTAAGTGTGCTTTTTGGGCCATTATTTTTTTTAAATGAACCTAAATTTTTATGCCAAGATGGAAAAATATGCGAAAACGAAAAATTAGCATGTGAAGAAAATGCCCCTTTATTACAAGATCAAAAAATTACAATGAGCATCAGTTTTAATTTATATTGTGATAGAAGTATTTTAAGAACTATATCATCATCTATTACTTTTTTTGGAAGTATTGTCGGAAATTTATTATTTAGCTTCATGGCTGAAAGATTAGGTAAATAATTGTATTATAGTATTAGTAATTATATTATAATATTTTATTAATTGAAGTTAATAAATAATTATTAACAAAAGAAAATATAAATAAGAAATTAAATCTTACCAATTTTACATGAAAAAAAAAAATTCAAAAATTAAAAACAATGAATTTAATTATTAAAAAAAATTATTTAAAATTAAATAGGAAGAAGATTTATGATGATTTTTAGCTGGGGATTCTGTACTGTAGGCGTTATTGGAATTAATTTAAGTATAAATTTTACTATGCTCGCTATATTTTAATTTATATCAGGGTGTGGAATTATTCCAAGTAATTCTTTAAATTTGGTAATTTTGGGAGAATAATACGGAAATAAATCAAGACAAAAAGCAACGACTGCATTACTAATGAGTTGGTCTTTATTTTAAATATGTTTAACTTGGATTTCATATGGCTTTTTTAGCTGGCATTAAGTATATAGTTATTATATCACAATACCTACCCTTTTAATATTTATAGCAAATTTTTATATATGCGAAAGTCCCAAATTTCTCCTGGTAAATAAACCTCAATAATTATAATATGAACTTAATAAAATAGCAAAAAAAAATGGAAAAAATGGTGTTACTTAAGAGATGGTAGATGAAGTTGTTGAAATGATGCCAAAAAACCAAAATAAAGAATAATCAAATTATAATTATAGCGATCTGTTAAAATTAAAATCCTTAAGAAATATAACTATAGCATCATGTTTTTCTATGTTTATAGCTTAACTAGTGTATTATTCGACCCAGTTTTCGTTAGAGTCAATTGGTATAAATAATATAAAAATGATAACTATAAGAAAATACTTAATTATTTAAATAAATTTTTAAAATTTTGTTTTAAAACATAAATCAATATTGTATCTTTCAGTTTTATAATTTCACCTTAAAAAGGAAATAGTGTATACGCAAACGCCACTATAGTAGCAGTAGGTGAATTTTTAGCTTATTTACTAAGTAATTAACTAATAACTTATTTGCCTAGAAAATAATTCACAATAATTTGTATGGCATTATCTAATTTACTATGTCTTTTATCATTTGTCTTTGCCGATATAGAATTAGCTATGACAATAAATTCAGCTTTAATAAGAATTTTTAATTGCCTAACTTTTTCAATTTTACATGTTTATATATAAGAATTATATCCTACTCCTGTAAGAAGTATGGGAGTAGGACTTTAAATGGGAATTGGGCTTATAGGAAGCTTTTTGGCACCTTATATTTTAAGTCTATTTAAGTATTTAAATATGTCATAATTGGGAGGGTATATATAACCAAATATTTTAAAATTAAATAAAATTTAATTTAATAAAATTAATTTTTTATAAATTTATTTATTGAATTTTTATTTTAATTTATTAAATTTTACCTTTAGGGTAGGACTAATATTTATTCCCTTTAATTTTGCAAATATTCTTTACCAGGAAACAAAGGATTAAATACTAGAAGATGTATTGGAAGAAGAAAAATAGTATTTATATGAAAATTAAAATTAAAATATGTAAACAATTGTTTAAGATTAAGATTAAGATGAAAATGAAAGGAATAGTAATATACTTTGAATTTATTATTTATTTATATTTATATTTTTATACAATTATATATTTCAATTTTAAAATATCAAATTAATCTAGTTTCACCAATTTACAATTTCATATAATTTTAATTGTATTTTAAAAGAATTAATTGTAATAATAAGAAAGAACAATTTTTGAATTAGAATTTCTCTTATATTTTAATTTATAATTTTGGTCTAAAACATAGAATAATTGAATAAAATTTTCAAAATAAACAAAAAAACAAAACAAAATATTAGACATAACCAATATACTCCCATTTGACTACCAAATTAAAAATAAATAATAAAAATAATATAACTAAAATAAAAATAATATGACAAACGATAATCCAAGTCAACATTTAATTGACCCAGAAAAAGAAAAATCTGATGAATTAAAATTTTAATCAGTTGAATAAATAATAAACTATATCGGGGGCAAAAATAGATATCAAATAATAGTTTTAACAGTATTTTTATTTTAATGGATGGTCAGTGTATTTGTTATAATAGGGCCCTTATTTTTCCTAACTGAACCTTAGTTTCTTTGCTAAAACAGTAATAAAAAATAGCATATAAAATAATAATAAAAAAAAAATATATTATTAGAAATTACATTCTTTTTTTTTTTAAAGCAATATTTTTTATATATATTTTTTAATAAATTTTTTTTTATTCTTAAATAAATAATATTTAATCAGGTGACGGAGAATATGAAATATGTAATGAAAAATAAGGCTGTGATAATGGCATATTGGACCCAAATTAAAGATAAACAATGTCTTTATCATTTGGTTTATACTGTAAATATAAAAATTTTAGAGGATATGAAAGTGCAGCCACATTTTTCGGTTCTATTTTTGGGAATTTTATAATTGCATATCTAGCAGAAGTATAAGGTATAATTTATCATATTAACAAATATATCATTTACAATAAAATATTATTTAAACTTTTGTTAAAAATTTTTCACTAATTTAATTAATTATATTTCATAACATAAAGGAAGAAAAACTGCTTTATTATATTCTTGGGGCATAGCTACAATTGGGTTTATAGGAATTATTTTTTCATTTGATAAATATTCATTAATGTTATGTAATTTTATTACTGGATTCGGAATTGTGCCCAGCAATTCTTTAAATTTAGTCATTATTAATGAATAAAGTAATGATCATTTTAGACAAAAAGCAACTACAGCCATTTTATTTAGTTGGGCAGGATTTTAAATAGTATTAACAGTTTGTGCATATTATATTTGGCATTGGAGATAAGTTTATATCTATGTACTTGTTTTACCTGCAATTGCGGCAATGGCAGGGATGTTTTATGTATAAGAAAGTCCTTCTTTTGTAATACAAAAATAATTTTAAATGTCATCAAAAATTTGCAATAAAATTGCTAAATTGAATGGAAAGAAAATAAATTTAAATTAAAGAAATTTTGAATACCTAACTCCGCATGAAGGAGTATCCAAAAAATATGGTTATTTAGATCTATTTAAATTAAAATCATTAAGGTAATATTAATATAAGCCATTAAACATATTTCAAAATTATAATTTATATTTATTTTTTTTATTTTTTTAATATTTAGATATATAACAATTGCCTGCGCTTCTTCAATGTTTATGAGTCAATTCATATATTATGTAACAGAGTATTCTCTGGACAACATAGGAAATAGTACTTATATAAATGGTATAATAATAGCATTTGGAGAACTTTTTTCTTAGGTTTGTATAAGTTATTTTATAGAAAAAATTCCAAGAAAAAAAGCCATTATAATATTCATGGCGATTTGTAACATTTTATGTCTCTTATCTTTTTTTATTGACAATAAAAGCAAAAAAAATGGTAATGCTTTGCTAGGAAATTTATAAACCATTAATTCGGCACTAATAAGAATTTTTACTGCATTTTGTAATACTGTATCTTCTGTATTTGTAGAAGAATTATACCCTTCGCCTACAAGATCTTTAGGTGTGGGCTTTTAAATGGGAGTTGGAATTATGGGAAGCACTTTGGCTAGTTTGGCCACTTAATTTTTTAAAAATATAGGTTGGTCTTAAATGGGAGGGTAAATTAAAAATAAATGCGTATATTTTATAGTGTACTAAAGTTATATTTATTATCACTATTATATATTTTTATCAAAATTTATATAATTATAATCAAATTAGGAAATTTTCCTTTTACTCTGTAATTTAGAAAATTACTATATATTATTTATATTAAAATTCGTAAAAATAGTTTATAATAATAATATTTTAAATAAATTACTAGGAGTTTTATTATAAAATATTTTTTAAATTCAAAATTATTCATTAAATTTTAAAATAAAAGTAAATTCTTCAAAATATAAATAATTAAAATTCCGTAACTATATAAAGAACTTATATAAAATAACTTATTTAAACATTAATTTTTAAATTTTATTTGTTTAGGGTTGGACTTTTAATTATACCACTAAATTTTTTCAATATATTGTATAAAGAAACAAAAGGTCAAAAATTATAACAAGAAGTGGAAGAAAATCGGAAATCAGTACCAAGTATACTAATGGAAAACCCTTATAAATTAAAATGATATAAAAAATATATATTTTTTAATTTGTGTATCTACTTAAAAATTATAAAAAAAAAATAATAATTTTAACAAAAATAAAATAATTTACTTAAATAAAATATCCTGTTTTATATATCTTTATTTTTTATAAACCACTATTCTATTTATTATATATATATAATTTTATATTTTAGAAGATTAATATATTATTATTTTTATTCACTACTTAAATATTACTAAAAACCTAATAATATTATTTTTTTTTTATTTTTTATATTAATTATGTAGATAAAATTTTATAATAAAAATGGTAATTAATTAAAAATACCTTTTTAATATAAGCTTATAAAAAATCATATAGATAATTCAGATTTTGTCATTTAATAAATACTGAATAATTTCTTGATAATTTTATCATACTTCAAAATAAAGAGATATATTAATGAACTTTTTTAGTTCGTACATTTTTTTTTTTTTTACCATATAAATTTATTTATTTACTTTTTTATATTGTTTTAGTGAAATTATTTGATTTAGTATTAATACAATTATAAATTCTGAGTATATTAGAATTATAATTTTTATGATAAAATTAAAAAAACTGAAAGAAAATTTAGATTTAGAAATAAAAAAATTCATACATAATCTTAAAACATAAACAAAGCAATTGTGATATTATAAATTTATATATCGTAAATTATTAATAAATTTTTATTCTTTTGAATATATATTTTATTAAAAAATTTTTTATTATAATAATATGCAACTTATTGATTAATATAAATATTTAATCTTAATTTATTATTATAAGGTGTTGAAAATAAAAACATTTTTTTAAGAATAAAACTTAATATTTTAGCTAACTTTGTAATCATATTATTTTGAATTTCCATTATTTACATTGTACTAATAATTAGCCTTATTAATATAAGATGCAATATGGAACTAAGCTAATTCTTTACATTTATTATAATAGCTATTCTTAAATTTGTTACATTTATTTATTTATTTCTAAAAAATTATTTAAATTTACTATATTATATTAATTTATACTGTAATATTTATTTTTATGTTAATTTACAAGAAGTAAGTTATTTTAATATTTAATCAATGATTTAGTGAGTTGGTTTAATTTTATGTTTTTAATTATAATGCATTATTCTGATGTTGTAGTTATTGCAATTGTAATCATATTAAATTTAGTAAATCACTTAATTTAATATTACATATAAATACACGAATAATGAATATTTAATTATTAAACTGCCCTTTTTTATTATAATGTTTATATTATAATATTAAAATTATAAATTAAATTTAAATTACTTTATATTCTTCTCTCAGTCAATCAATGATTAAATCAATTAATTATTTAAAGGCCCACACAAAATAATAAAAAAAAATAAAAAAACAAAAAAAAAAATAAAATAAAAATAAAAAAATAATATTTATAGAAATTATAAAACTCTAAAAATGTAATAAGAAATAATAAAATAAGAACCATTCACCGAATAAGACATTCTAACCCTAAAAAAAAGACAAGAAGCCCAAGAAAAATTATTCAAATCCGGTAAAATTCACAAAGATGTTTACCAATTAAACAGAATTGCCTTAAAAAAATCAATTAGAGCCGCCGAAGCCGTTATCAATAATTAAATTGTCGACCCCAAATCCAATTAAAGAGTTGAGGGCATCAATAAAGACGGAAAATTAGATATTCATGTATATCTTAACGCTAAAGGCCACATCCCTCCTCTAGGAAAAGTAATTAAAAAATATTACATATTTAATATATATATATATTTTATTTTTCTTTTTATTTAATTTATAAGTATTTTTCTACTTTTTATAAAAAAAAAAAAAAATTTTAAAAATAAAATAATGAATTTTAGAATAAGATAAAATAAAAGTTTTGAATTAACATTTTTTATAATTAAACAGTTGGCTGAAGTTTATGAAGACAGAAGTAAATATTTGATAGCTGCTTATATTTGTTTAGGAATTTATTTGGTGTCACAATCTCCCAGTTGGTAAATCACCGTTTTCAGTTTTTTTTTGAACTTTTTCTGGTACGACTTGTTTTCTGGAATTTTACACGTTTGTTTGGATGACCCCAGAAATTTAATCGGATGGAGATCTGCTATTCTGTATAAACCTTGCTTGGAATTTTAATGGCATCATGGTAATTTAAAATAATTTCAAATTTTATTCTAAAAAAAATAAAAATATAATGCTTACTTTATTTTGTTTTAATTTTGTTTTTATTTTGTTTTTTTAATGGAACCTCTATTTTCTACTAAATTTTTTTCTATTTCAATAACGCTACTAATCTAATTAAATAATTGTGTAAACTAACAATAATAATACAAAGAAACTTTTACCAAATTTATAATTCTAGAAGAACAAAAAAAAATATTTAAACTCAACTTAATTAATTAATAAATTTTAAAAATAAAAAGCATCATAAAATTAGCTTTAATTTAAATTTTTATTTTAAAATTAATTTTACCAAATTTTATTGGATTTTTAAGCTAGAATAATTAATAACAATGCAATTTTTACAAGAAGAACTTACACTTTTTAGCAAATAATTAAAAGAAACAATTAAAATTTAATAAACAATAAAATACATACATTACTATTATATAACATAAAAAATATTTTATACCTTATATATTTTAATATTTAAATTTTAATAATAAAAAATTAGTTATCCCTGCCGATATTGCTTCTAAACCCTATTATCAATCAATTGGAGACCTAAATTTCGTAGTAGGTTTAATTTTTGCCTTTTAGTGTTGCATGGGAATTTTGAGCAACCCCACAGCTATGGTATTATCAGGATTCAAATTTTTCTTCGCTTATTACGGATAATTCAGTCATAAAATGTCTCACACTTTTGAAGGAGATAGATCTATTTTCGTTAATTTATTACAAAAATCTCATATATTATTATCCGAAAAAGACCATAAAGTACACCACACTAACCACGATGATAATTTCTGTATTGGGTCTGGAACTTTTAATGGTGTTATAAGATCATTATTAAAAATAACTACTAACCCTAATGTTTGGTTCTGCATTTTCGGATATTCTTTATTTTTTGACGCATTCACTTTATCTTTTATCATTGATAAACTTTTCATGAATTGAGCTTATTGAGAATTAAAAAATAATAAGAAAAAAAAAAAAAGTTGCATAAAATATAAATAAAAATAATTAAATTATAAATAATAAAAATAATAGTAAAAAATAATATTATTAAAAAATAAAAATCGCATTATAATAATAATAGAGCAAAGTAATTTAATGATAAAACAATTTTCATTGTTATTACATAAAGTAAAAAAAATAAATATTCAATTCAGCTTTGTTTGTTTATATAAATTATTATACTATAGACTCTAAATAATATAATTTACTTATATTTCAATTTATTTAACATAATATATATACTAATATATAAAAAAAGAGTTAATTTATATAAATTTCATTTAATTAATCATTGAATTAACAATATTTAATAATATTATTAAATAATCATTTCTTAGTATTTTTTTAATATTAAAATCTAAAATCATACTTTTATAAAGAATTTTAAAAATAATTAAAAAATTTTTACCCATATAAAATACATTTTACAATTTTTATATCCTTATATTAATAAAACTAATAAAAATATTAGTATACATATTTATTTATATTCTTCATATTTTTAAATTGTGCATATAATTATTTAAAATAAATTTCAAAAAAATATTTTACTTTTTAAAATAGAAAAATTATTAAAATATAATATATCTATATATTTACATGTATATGAACATAATAATAATAACAAAATAAATTATTTTTTTAATTTAACCATCTTAGTTTCAATGATGATTTTTTTTTTTTAATTTATCCTAACTGTTAATATACTTAATTTTATGTCAATGAGATCAATAATTATTATTATTATAAATTTACCCTTTTTAATTTAAAATTCATTTTTAATTATTATTATCATCATCTTACCCGCTTTACTAATCCGATTCTTGCTACTATTTTAAAGATTATCTTGCTTATTATAGCTTTTATTTTAACCTTGTATATATTAACAAGCTTGAATATATTTTATTTACAGATTTATTAACAATGGATTTTTTTATATCATCCTCGTCTATTGCAAACTAACCTACTACATTATTTCTTAAAATAAATTCCCCATTTTGTGTTAGCCAAGGATGTGTCTATAAAAATTACAAAGTATTTAAATTATAAAAATGGGTTTCTTCGAAAATATTTTAGTAATTATCATAAATTGATTAAATATTAAAATATATTTTAATAACTATGTAACATCATTTTATTAGAAAAAAATATAATATTATTAAAAATTTCAATATAATTTTGATACCAATAGTTCCCTTATAACAATTCTAGTTGCTGAATTTTTATCCATACACCTTTTTATACAATCAATTAGATTTGGATCCAAATTTAATTCTTAAGGAAATACTAACCTATATAAAAAATTTTATGTTAATTTTAACAAAAAAAATGATTTAACTCTTTTTTAGAATTTTAAATAATATTAATATTATATAGTTATTAAATATTGAATTGGTTCAAATTACTAATATCGATTTTTTTTTTAAATTTTGAAAGAAATTTCAAATTAAAAAGTGAATTGTTTAATTAGAAATTTACTAATTTAAATTATAAGGTATAAATAAACAGGCTAATAAATTTATAAATATTTATATTTGTATCATAAACTTATTAGTTTAATAAAATTCACCACATTTTCAATAATTTTTCAGCGTTATTTTTTTCAACCAAAAATCAACATTTTTATAATTTAATAAAAATATTATCAAAAAAATAAAATAAAAAAAAGTTAATTTTACATACACATTTATATATAAAAGTGAATTTTACAAACACATATATTTAAAATAGTGTATTTTTCGCATATGTATATTTAAAAAAATATTAAAAAAAGTGGATTTTTCACAAATATTTATTAAAAAAGTGAATTTTTCACATTTATATATTAAAAATTTTTATTAAAAAATTTTACTCATCCTTGCAAATCCTTTCCCTGATTTCCCCTGGAAAATTAGACTAAAAAGGAATCCTCCCCACGACCATATAATAAAGAGTGCACCCTGCGGCCCATATATCTGTAGGTTTGGCTTAATATTTAGCTGATTTAAAAGTTTCAGGGGGCATAAAGGCCAAAGTACCTGCATTCTAATTATTTTCGCTTTTTTTGCTATCCATTAACTAAGAAACCCCGAAATCTCCTATTTAAACTCTGTCATTTCCATCAATTAATAAATTTTCAGGCTTTATATCTCGGTGAACCACTTGACAAAAGTTATGCACTTGATAAAAAAAAAAAAAATTATATCTAATTTAATTTATTGGAAAAATTTTAATAAAAAATTCGCCTTTTTTGCTAAAATTTTATTTTTTGTTTAAAAATAATTATTCTATTTGATTTATATATTTTTTTTTTACAATAATCTAAAGCCAGTGCAAGGTCTCTAAAATATTTTAAAGCTTTTTTTTAAGATATCCTTGTAGGACATAATGATCTATCTCTATAATGACCATTTGGCTTAAAAACTTTTTACCATAATTCTGGATTTTCTTCCTAAAATATAAATTTAAAACTTTATAATTTAAAAGTTTAGAAAATAGTAAGGAAAATACTTTAAGAGTTTTATTCCAGTAAATTTTAGACATCAAAGAGCCTTTTTCTGCATAATGCATTACCAAATACATTTTTTTTTTTTCTTAATCATCTATAACCTCATATAAACGAGTCACATTAGGGTGTTCTAATTTCTTCATAATCGCAATTTCCCTTTCTAAGTATGACATCCCATCTTCACCTTTGGCCATCAAATATTTTTTAATTCTTGTTCTTTTTGTCTATTTTATTGCAAAATAAAGCATTTCTCCCGGTTTAGGGTTTTCAACTTTTTTTTTAGCCAATTTTACTTTACCCATAGCTCCCCTAACAATATAAATATAATTATAAATATAAATATAAATCAGTCTTAATTATAAAAACAAGAAAATTAAAACGAAATATATTTTTTTTTTTTAATATATATTAAATAGCATATAAAAAATTAGTACTTAATATATGTATAAATATATTACCTTCCCAACTCTTTTATAATAATATAATCATTCAAAATTTTGAAACCTGACTCTGTATCATAATTTTTAGAAATTTCATTAGTTTCTTTTATATTATTAACTCGCTTATTAGGGTCTTTAAACTCTACAATATATTAACTCTTATTTTAATAAGTGCTGAAATCGCTCATAAAAGATTCTTCACAATCCATTTATTATTATTAAACAGCTTTTCTTGTTCTATCTAAATCTTAGTTAACACTATAATTTGCGTAATTTGGCGAATTTTCTTTGCTATTTTCTTCGTTATTTGAACTTGTAAATCCGTGAAAACCACTTTTTTTAAGTTAAATATTTGGCATAGAAATTGTTCTTTTCTTATCTTAATTTCTTTAAATAGATTATGAACCTTCAATTTCATTCCCAACTTAATCTTGACTTTTCATTTCATAGTCGTTATAGTTTTTTTAAATATCACTTTATATATCTACCACATTTTTTTTATGGTTGTTTTATTTTTTATTAGTGGATTCCTCAGATAAATTTATCGAATTTAAACTAGGTATCTAAAAGAATTCAGAATCACTCAAAAAATCTAAATTATTAGCCTTTTATTCCTCTTAAATTTAATCTTAATATAATTATTCTTTTTATTACTAATTTTATGAACTTAAACCCACAAACTTTTGCTATGATTGCTAATTCAAAGAAAAATTTAAAAATTAGGGGCTGTCTAATAACGGAAAATTCGGGGATTTACGTTGTCTATTTAAATTAATTTTATATAATTTTATAATATTTTTAAATTTATTTAATAAATTATATTTTAATACAATAAAAAAATACCAAGTTATATATGATATAAAAATATTTACCCATTAATTTTAGGTTCTGATGGAAAAGGAATTTAATCTTCCTATAATTTGGATTTTGTTTCATTATAGATTTTATTATTTTTATCACTTGACTATATTAAAAATTTTATATTGGAAATTTTTAAAATTTTTAAAATAATTTATTAACTTTACATTTGTAATATTATTATTCTCATTTTTGGAAGATGTTAAATCTTATAATTATTAATTACTTTATTCAAAATTAGTATGATTTAATTTTTATTCCTAATTTTAATCTTTTTCTTAAAAAATACTTGCTTTTTCATTAATTTTCATTTGATTTTTATTAAATTCATTAATTTTTGAATCATAATTTATTTCTTTCTTTTTTAAGTTAAACTTCTAGTTTAAAAATTTTTTTAATTTATTATTTTTTTTTTAATTATTTGCCTCATAAATATTTTAATTTCCTTTGCTTTATTCTTATTCTGTTTAATCATTTTCTTCTTATTGATAAATTTATTACTTTTACTATTTAATTTTCGAAATTAAATCTTAGTTCTAAGTTTATAAATGTTTTTAATTATGAGTATCATTTAAAGCCTAATTGTTTTAATTATGCTTACTTTTTTGTTTTTGATTTTTTAATACCTAATATTATATATAATAAAATTAGTTAATAATTTACATTTCTAATTTATATTTATTTTAATTTTTTATTTTAAGTTCATATAAAGTTTTAAATTTTATATTTGCTTTTCATATTACCTATAACAAATCTTCATTTTAATCTTTATTAATAATAACAAATTTATGTTATTATTATTCTTCTACAATTTCTGAATTTTCTTCTTCTTCAATTGTATTTTATTATTACCTTAAATAAGTGTTACCCTTTTTATTTTTTAAAATTTACATATTTTATTCATCTATAGATTTAATTTCAAAATTTCCATTTCTATTGAAAACATTATTAAAATAATTCAAACTTTCCTGATCAGTTTTATTCTATCTCATTTATATCACTTCTTATTATTTTTGAATCTTATCATTTTCTCTATTTAATTATAAGTTGGTTTCTAATTCCTAACTTTTTTTAATATTCTCCTAAATTTATTTATTAACTATATTTTTTTTTATCAATTATATTAAATTTTCTTGTATTTAATGGTTTTCCTAAAAAAAAAAAATTTATTTTAATTGTTTTCTTTAATTTTATTTTATTTAAACTTTAATAATTTAAACTAATTATGGTTATTTTATTTTATATTTTTTTTTCTAAATTTTTTAATTTTTTAATAATATATTAATTTTTTATTTTCCTAACTTTGTTAATTATTATATTTTAAAAATTTGAAAGTATCCTATAAGATTACCTAGTTTTCTGAATCAAATGAGTTTTTATTTGTATTTTATTAAAGCTATTTAATACTTTTACTATTAATTTTTTTCAAATTGAAATTTTTCTTATCCTAACACGTTTAAATTTTACCAATAAACTTTGATTATTTTTACTGAATTTCACCATCTTTTTAAATCTGCAATTAATTTTATTAATAAATAGATTGGTTTAAATAATCACTTTATGCTAGATTGGAAGATTACTATTTAATTTCATTTTTTTTGTCGCCTATAATTAAATAATAATAATAATTTTAAGCCAGTATATTAAATTGAAATTCTAATCACATTTTGATAAATATTTATTTTTGAAAATAAATTAATATTTATTTAACTAGTGTTTACTTTATTGGCTTTTAATATTGTTAGATAGATCCAGTGAAAATTTATTCTATTTTTTTTAATTTTATTTATGATCAATAATTTTATTTTATTCTTACCCATTTTATAAATTTATTTATGAAAATTTATTTTTAATGTCTCTAGAAAAATTACCTTTATGACCTTCAATATATAATAAATTTAATAGTTATATTATTACATTAATAATTTGTTTGAAAAAAAATTGTTACTTTGGTTATCTCCTATCTATTACTCATTTTATAATTATATTTAATTTTTCTATAAAAACTCTGAATTTTTTTTTTTTATTTAATTTTTATTATCCGTATATATTATATTACTTTACAAAGAACTGTTTTAAATGTTTACTTATTCATCTATTAATTATTATTAAATATTGTCTTTCTATTCATGTTCTGATAATATAGAATTAAATTTTTTCAATCTGTTTTTTTTCGATCTTTATTATATATTTTCATTATTTCTAAAAATAAAATTTTAATATTAAAAATAATGTTGATTCTAATTAATTTATTATAGATTTTGGGCCTTTTATCACTAATTTTCTAAATTTGTAATATTGTTAAAATTTATATAAATATACCAATTATAATACTTTACTTATTTTTTTTATAGTTTGAATGATTCTATCCCATATATATAAATTTTTGTTTATTATTTTTTAGTTTTTTTTATTTTTGTTAAATATCGAATTATTTTTTACAATCAAAAATATTTTATTTTTATAAATAGGATATAATAAATGTTATACTAGTTTATATAATATTTTTTCACTTTAATTAATATTTTAAAATAAAAGCATCTATTTTTAATGCTAGTTTAATGAGATTAAATTTAAAAGAATGTAACAATACAATTTAGTTTTTTTTTATTATAAGCAATATATAGGATTGAATTACAATGATATTTTATTATTTAAATTTAGGATTTTATAAAATTTTTATTATAAAATTATGTAAAATTATTGCTTATGCTATAATTTGGATACAACTTATTTTATAGATTTTTTTTATGTTTATAAAATAAAATTTATTATATTCTAAAATTTATTCAATATAATACAAGCTTTATTTTTTATCAAAAAAATAATAGAAAAGTTGTTAAAAATGTAGTAAAATACAAATGTAAATCAAGAAAATTCTGAAAAAAAAGAAGAAAATTCTATGAATTAAAATAAAAAAAATTAAACTAATGGTATAAGTTAAAATGAATAGAATTAATTTTAATAAAAAGATCATCGAACTTAGCCGATAAAAAATGAAAAATAAAAAATGTAACATGATAATATTCATTAAATATAAAAAACTGAACCTTAGCACAGCCCTTAAAAATATAACTAAAAAAATAACTAATAACATAATTTTACCGAAACCAATAGCAAACACGAAGAAAAATCAAATTATAACAACAATGAAGATAAATCTCAATTTAATAGTGAAATAAAAGAAAATAATCCTGAACCCCTTCAAAAAAATCAAAATTCTTAACTAAATACTATATAGAGCGAAAATCAATCAAGTAGTAAAAATGAAATAAAATATGAAAACAGGTAAGAAATTTAGGATAGTGAAGACAAATAAGAGGAAAATTAAGAATAAATTAAAAATCAATATAAATAATAACTATAATAAATGCAAAATTAGCTTAAATAATAAAATGAGGAGATATAAAAATAATAATAAAATAAAATAAATAAGGATAATTAAAACATATATAAAAATGCGGAAATAAATAATGATGATTATAATTATAGCCAAAATGTTTAAAAGCAACAATAAATTTAACAAAAATTGAGTTAATATATAAATAATGATATCTTTTAAGCAGAAAATGATGAAAATGTGTAAATTTTATATAAATATATTTTTTAAACTTACATTTATGAAATAAAAATAAACATTATATATTTATTTAAATATACATCTTTATTATTTATTAAAATAAACATTAATTTTAACTATTAGAATAGAATTATTGAACTAATACCAACAGTGGGAATCTTAGTTGGAGGGAAAAAGCTTGGAAAATATTGTTTAAATTAGATAAAAATAATTAGCAATTGCAAAAGTATTACTATATTATATAAATTTATAAATTATTAAATTATATAGATTTTTACCTATATTATTTTTACTTTTATTACATAATAATAAATATAAATTTTTTAATTAATTTTAGCTTGTAAGCCATATTTATGAGATAAAATAAGATTTGTTAGTATAAAGTAAATTCATAACTTTTTTAAATTTTTTTTATGAAATAATTAATATCTAAATATTTATAATCTGTAGGCGAAATTAATATAGGAAATGCTTATTTGAATTGGGATTGTATTGAATCGGTAAACAAAAATTTAGTTTTTAATTTTATTATTTAATTATATTTTATTTTTTAATTATTATTTAAAATATGATTTTTACTTTTAAGGCTTTAGTACATTTAAATTATGCATTGATAGCAAATAATAAATTGAATAGCATGGATTGTCCAAAAAAAAAGAAATGCAGATAAGCAATAGACATATATATAAAAATCGCAAAGTATTCATATAATTATATCAATTTATTAAATTTTTAATTTTTCTATTATTGACATTTTTATTTATAAGGTGTGATTATAATTAAAAGTAATATAAGAAATCTATTAATATTTTATCACTTGCGAAGCTATAATTTGAGAATAGCGACCTATTTTCTCATGAGATATTTAGTGAATAATTTTAAAATAATTACTTAGAATAACTTGATTCATAAAACTATCATTAAATTAAAGAAGATCTTCAAATAACTTAAGCATAAATACAATAAATACAATAATAATAGTAATAGTAAGACCTTGAAAATTCATAAAGTTAAAATCAAAATTCAGATAATTAAGCAGAAAATTAGGATCTTAAAAATCTATAAAAATAAGAAGAAAATTTACTTGTATAAATCACTATATTTTTTTAAATTTTAATTTTAAATATAATTTTTTAATTATATGAAATAGAATTAACTATAAGAAGAAGAAAATCTTAGAAAAAACAATATTTAACAAATTAGAGAAGAACTTTCTGAAGAAGAAAAAGAAGATCTTTGTATCTAAGTTTAAGTACTACAATTTTCCGCTAAATGTAATTTAATATTGAAAGATGAAGAAAAGGTAAATATTTAATATAAATATTTAAAAAAATGTAAAATTATTGTAAATTTGGTATATATATTTTAAATATTTTTATGCTAGTTTCTAAATTTTGTTAAAAAATGCCAACTTTTGGGAGAAATTTGTTTTCCTTTAAGTGAAGAATATCTGTGGTAAATGAACTGCGATCTTTCCGATTATGAAGTGTAAAATAGTAATTTAAACAAAGCACTCGAATATTAATTATAAGGATTGGGTAAAAAGTCTATTATTTTTATTTTTTTTATATATTTTTATTATAAAAATTATAAAATTATAAAATATACATATAATAAAATACAATAAAAATAAAGAAATATTGTCAAGCCTTGATAAAAATGATGAATAGCTAGAGTAAAGAGAAAAATTAGAAAAAATCTTAAAATAAATGAAGGGCACCTATAATGCAGCTACACTTTATTTTTAGGAATATGGAAAATATGAGCTAGATAATTTATAATAAGTAATTTTATAATTTTTTCATCTATATAAATTTATTTGACTTAATTTTAATATTTAATTAGATTTTGAAACTTATGAATTAAAAATAAGACGGTATCACTTCTTCTAAAATTAAAATTTTAAGATAGATATTCTACTATTATTTTGAGTCTTAGGATTATATTTAAGCTGTATAATAATTAGAATAAATTGAGGTAATAAAATGATTTATAAAATATACAATTAGTAACATTTAAACTAAAATTAATTAATTTAAAAATTATAAAGACATAAGAAAAATAGTTATATGGAGAAACTTCTATATTTGTAGCAAGAACTTTAAAAAAAATGGGTATAATTCAACTTCTTTTAAAATAATACCCTGAAGCTTAATAAACATTTATGCAATCAAAAACAATTTTTTCTCTTTATCCTAACGAAAGATAGTAGCTAGAAGATATTAATAAAAATCTTTAGAAAATTAATCAATTAATTTAATAAAATTAATAAGTTTGAAGAAAAAGTTACAATTCTTTCTCATTATTTTTATTATATTGTGAAAATGAATTACTAATTTTATAAAATTATTAAAAAATATTACTAAAATCTCATTACCTATAAATTTTTTTAAAAAATAAATAAAACAACTATTATTCTCAAAAAATAAAATATTCTTATTTTTTTATTAATAATAAATAATATAATAATTAACTATAAAAAATAAACAAAAAAAATCAAATAATTATAAACTTAAGGCAAAAATAAAACTAAAAATGTCAGAAAACCCAGAAAACTTGGTAAAAAAATAAATAAAGTTTATAATAAAAAAAGAAAACATTTTCAACAATAAACACCTGTATATATGTTATTTTATTTAAAAAATAAGTATCTAACAAAACCTTTTAATAATTCTAAAACTACTACATAAAAATTTAATTTTTATTTTTTTAAAAAAAATAAAAGGAAAAGAAAAAATAAGAATAATAAGTATTATCCCCTTAAGTAAGTAATTAAAATACACTTTAACAATAAAACGCCCAATTAGAAGCTTTAATTACAGACCCTAATGCAATAGCTTAAGTGGAAAAAGACAATGAATATATCGAAAATTTGTTAAAAGATATTCCAGAATTAGAATTATTTAAAGTTAAATATAATAATTTATATAGCGCATTGTAAGGAGGGTATAGTAATGAACAAAGATATATGAAATAGTAAAAAAAATAATAATATAAAAATTATTTCTAAATTAGTTGGAAAAATATTTCTTCTAATTAAATTTTAATAAATATATTGGCTTATCAATGATAAAATAAGTTTTAAATCTTTTATATTAAAATAATATAAAAATAACAAAATTTTTATGAAATTTTCAATAATTAAAAACTTTTTAGTAAAAAATTATTATAATTTTTATTAAAATTAGATGTAAAGAATATGCAATGGAATTGGCATCATTAAATGCAAAATTATAAGGTGTTACCGAAATGACTTAATCTAATGATGAAAACTTATTATAATAAAAAGAAAAACTTGAGGAAATTAAATTAAATGTTTAAAGAGAAAATTAAAAGATCAGTGAACACAAAGACAAGATATAAAAATAAAAAGATTAATTTATTGATGTATGTATAAATTTTTTATTTTTTCTATATTTAATATTATTATAAATTTTGTATTTTTATAGTTAGAATAAAGCAAAAATGAATAAATAAGACTTGCAGAATTAGAGCAATAAAAAATTCTAAATGAATAAAAAAAGCAGTATGAGGAACTCAAAAAAAGTAAAAAATTAGTCACTTATATAAATTTTTAAATATAAATTTTTTTTATAAAAAAGATTTGGAATAATAAATGCAAAAAATGGAAGAGTTGAATGAAGACACTTTAATGGTTGATAGAGAATATGAACTAAAATTAGAGTAAAATAAAAAACTTAATAAAGAAGTAGAAGATATTTCATAAAAAATTGAGGAAATAAACTAATTAATAACAAATGCAAAAGAAGAATAAGATGAAATTTAGCTTAAAATTAAAGAAGTAGAATTAGAGTAAAATGAAGTAAATGCTTTACTTAGCGAAAAAGAAGAAATATTGAGGTAATAACTAATATATACATATTTTTAAGATTTTAAAAAATAAATAAAAATCCTTTTTATAGAAAAAAAAAAGAAGAATATGAAAAATTACCAATTGAAAAAGATAAATTATAATCTAAAAAAGACGAGCTAAATTAAAAAGTTAAATAACTAGATAAAGATTTAAAAAGGGCAGAAAGAATTAATTAAGAAACCTAGGAAAAATAGGGTGTAAAAATAAGTTTATAAAATATTTATCACATTTTTAAATTTTTATTAAAAAAATATTATAATTAGAAAATTGTACTCGAAATTGATGAAAACAGTAAGTTAAATGAAGAGTTAAAATTACAAGTTTTCGATTTAGAAAAAACAAATTAAGGTTTAGTAAAAACTTAAATAGCTTTATCAAAACTTATAAATAATCTTAAAAATGAAAGAGATGATCTTCAAAGAGAATTAGACCATTAAATCGTAAAATATATTAAATTAATCGCTTTATTGATTATTTAAAAACATATTTATAATATAGTTTAGCATGAATATTTATATTTATTTATATTTATTTCTTTATTTTATTTGAAAAAAATTAAATGAATATAATTTATAAAAAGTAATTGGAAAAAACAAACTAAGATGATCTAGATAAGTATAAAAAGGAAAGAGATAAATACTAAGAAGAAATTAATATTTTACAAAGAGATAAAAAAGATATAGATAAAGAATTAAAAGACGTTTAAGATAGAGACCATGCAATTGATGGAGATATCATATAATAATTAAATAGATAAAGAAAATTATAAAATCAAATTAATGCTTATAAACACGAAACTGACAGACTAAGAAATGTTATTACTTAATTATAAAAAGAACAAGAAAAATATGGTATTGAAGCATCGTAAGCCCATGCAAAATATTATTAAACAATTGAAGAAGTATAAATTTTTTAAAAATAATATATGGATTTAATTATTTAACAAATATTATAAATTTATAAAAATTTAATTAATTTATTATTTTAGGTAAAAATAAAAAATAGTTAAATTACAGAATTATAAAAGAAGAATGCAGAAGTAGAGGCTAAATTAAAACACTAATAAAATTTGTATGAAGCTGTAAGATCAGACAGAAATTTGTATAGTAAAAATTTGTTAGAGTCATAAGATGAAATTGATGAACTTTAAAAAAAATATACAAGAATGACTCATTAAGTTGATTAATTCAAAGAAGAAATAAAATAAAAAGTAAACATATATTTATTACCCTTGGTTTAAATTAGACCGATTTTTGTTTTATTTATAGATAAATAAAAATATATATAATCAAATTTTAATTTATCCATAAATAAAAATAAAATTGGTCAAAATTTCATCCAGTATATTAAAACATAAATTTTTTAATTTAACTTTTATATAAAATTTATTTTTTTTTAAAAAGGATGCTTCTTTGGTAAAAGAAGATTTTGAATTTAATAAAATTGTAGAGGAAAACAAAACAACTAAACTTTAAAAAAAAAGAATTAAAAAGGCGATAAAAAGTACTGAAGAAGTCATTAAATCACAAGAATAACACACTTCTAGATTAAAATATGTTATTTAAGAAGCTAAATAAGAAAAATAAAGAAATTCCAAAGACTTAGATATGGTTATAAACGAAAGAGATATTTTAGGTAAATATTAATTATTTTTATAGTTAATAATATTAATATCTAGTTAATACACATTTTAATATTATTATTTTTTTATATATAATAAGCTCTTATTATTTTAATTTAATTTTTATACTATTAAAGGAACCTAGTTAATAAAAAGAAATTAAGAACTGAATGTTTTATATGAAAAAATAAAATTAAGTCAATCAAATTTAGCTAAAGGAGAAATTTTTTATAGAGAAAAATAAAAAGAATTAGAAAGTTTAAAAGAAGAGTTGACTGTTTTAATTAATGAACTTAAAGGAACTAATGATTAAACTTCTTGTACTGATGATTTATCTAAAGAAATTAATAAATTAGATAAAGATATTTTATAAGCCAAAACAAGAGTTAAAGCCTTGGCAGATGAGTTGGAAAATCCTCTTAATATTCATAGGTTAATATATATATATAAATATATTAATATTAATTTATTAATGTATTAATTTATTTTTTTTTAAATCTTAATAGATGGAGAAAACTAGAAGCCACTGATCAAGAATTATTTGAAAAAATTTTAAAGATTTAAACTTTATAACGAAGATTAATTGCCAAAACAGAAGAAGTAAAATAATATATATTATTTGATTTAATATATTTTTAACATTTTTTTTATAAAGGTTAAAGAAAAAGATAATTTGATAAAAGAAAAAGAAAAATTATTTATGGAATTAAAAAATATTTTAGCTAGGCAACCAGGTGCCGAAATTCATTAATAACTAGCTTAATATAAAGAAAGTTTAAAGGAAAAATAAGGTTCAATGAAAAAAATGAATGCATAACTTAAATAGGCTATTGATTCTGTAAATTTTTTATTTTAATACCAAATAAAATGTTTCATTTTTTTAATTTTAATTAATTAAACCATTTATAAATTTAGGTCGACCTATTGAAATTTGAAAATAACAGATTGAGAGGAGAAATTTAAAAAATGAAATAATAATATTTCCAAAAAAGAAGAGAGCAAGATCTATCTGCTAAATCTAATAACTATGATTAATAATATTAATATAACAATCCTGCCGGTGGCATCATTTATGATCAGTATAATCCCGAACACAATCCAGATGTAATATTTATTATAATTTTAATTTATTTATATAATTTTTTATACGACCTAATAATTGTTTGTTTTTATAAAATTAAACAATTTAATAATTATAGTAAATAGAATTAAAAATTATCAAAGTCTTTATTACCATCATATATATAAAAACATTAAAAAAATTTATAACTTCAATATAAAGTTAAAAAAAAATAATTCTTTATTTATTTAAATCTTATTTTTATCTAGCTCATATAAAATTAAGAACCAGCTCCAATGTGATTAAATAAAAAATGATGAGAATATTAAAGTGAAAATTACCTTAAAATGAGAATTTTCTAAAAATTGTTTGATTAGAAGACACTTCTTTATAATATATGCATATAATATTTATTTTTTATATAAAAATTCACATATATAGTATTATAATACTTTTTATTTAGTAACATAGTAATAAAATAAAAAATTAATAATAATATCTTTTAAATTCACATTATATCATGTGATATAATTCAACAAAAATTAATTATATAGTTAAATAGCTTTTAAATATTATTTTCCCTATTTTTACATATATTAAAATAAATGGTTCGCCACAAATTACATTTAAAAGTAATAAAAAATATATTTTTTCATTATTTTAAATAATTTGGTAAAATATTATTAATTTAAATAAAAAAATAATTTAAATTCTTAATATTATTTTTTATTTAATAATAATAATGTGAACCATAAGAAAATATATTAAAATACCAATGTAGTCATATTAATTTAAAATTACAAAAATTCAAGTATAGGTTGACTCATCATCATTTGTGCTATTTAAAATATAAAAAGTAATTTTATTTCTATTAAGTTGAACCAATAGTTCTTAATCGAAAATTGATTCGTGGTAAAAAAAAAAAAAAAATATATAAAAAAAAGAATATAAAAAAAAATAAAAAAAATTATCTGAAAACATGTAAGAAATTTAAAATCTTTCTTAAGAAATAGAATAATTGATAACAGTTGCTGAAAAAAGTTTCGGATGCTAAGAAGAAATTGAAAAAAATTTTAAAAAACCTGAAGAGAGAAAAAAGTTTTAAGATATTTAAAATGCGTTATTAAATATTGCTTAAGGTAAAGTCAAAACTAACCTATTTCTATTTGGTAGCTAATCGTGCGGAAAAACTTCATTTCTTAACACATTGATTTAAAAAATGGTTTTTCCTATTGGCTTTGATGAAACTACATAATACTAAATTTACCTATCTTGGTAAATATTATATTTAATATTTTTAAATTTTTAAATTAATAAATAATATAAATAAATAGGAGGCCAAAAAATGAAAAATATAAACTTTTTAAAGCAAAATATAAAAATTTTGAAGGTATTCAAGTTGTTGAGAAATAAAGTATTGAACCTGAAGCAACAGGAGCATAGAATATTTATGAATATTTAAATTAAAAAAGTAATAAAAAAATTATAAAATCCAATAAAAATATGCAAAATATTGAAAAACTAAGTGAAGAAATTTCTGAATTATAAATTAAGAAAAAATTAAATGATAGTTAAAAATAAGAAATTTAAGAAAAATAAAAAAAAATATAAGAATATTAGACATAAATGAATAAAGTGCCCATTTTTATTTATGAAGGCCCCATTCCAAAATTAGATGCTTTTGGAAGTATACTATAAAAATATTTTTATATAGTTGATATGCCTGGTTTAGATAGTTAAAACTAAGAATGGAATAAATAAATATAAGATATGTTTTGCCAATAAGATGATATTTTATATTTTAACAACAATCCTATCATGTTGATTGAAGATGGGAATTTAACCAAAAATTCATTTAGTAATAATTTAGTCACAATAAATAAGTTTTTGAAAAATAAAAAAAAATCAATCAAATAACAGCTAGAAGTGTATGAAGTGAAGAATAATCATGCTATTATTTAAAATCAAATTATAATTATTAATAAGGCCGATAATTGTAATAAATAATAAATAGAGAAAAATATATAGAATAACAAATATGGTGAATGCAAAAATTTAAATAATCTACTAAAATAAAAAAATTTGCGTTTTTATATAAGTTCTTTAAAATTAATGGCATAAAACATTTTAATATAGTAGTTAGACGACTATAATTAGATTTAAAATGGAAAAGATTTTGATTTAAAATAAATGCTTGCTTAAAAACCATTTTAAAATATTATTGAAGACATATTTTCGAATTTCGAAGAAAGTGATTTATTTGAATTACATTGTAAGCAAAACTTTGAATACATAAATTAAGATTTCTATAAAGTAATATATTAGAAAGAATCTTAGGACTACTTAAAAAAAAAATTTAAGTAGTGTCATGAATATGAATAAAATATTTCAGAAATATTTAAGTTGCATTTATAAAAATTTAAACAAAATCTTTCTAATTTAATAGAAATAGCAAAAGGTTATTATAAAATTTTTGGAATTAAAGACCTAAATACCGCACTTTAAAAATATGCAAATAATTAGGAAGTTATAAATTAATTATAAAAATTTGTTGATGATTTTGAGTTTTTTATAAATGAATAAACATCTTATTTATAATTAGTTTAAAACGGTCATTATATATTTGAAAAAAATATGAAAAAGGAATTTTAGAATTTTTAAGATTTTGTTAATAATAACTAGATTTATTCATAATAATAGGAAAAATACCTCAAATATGAAAATGAATTTAAAAATAATGTATAAAAATATTTAAAAAATTATAATTAAGATTTAAAAGAAAAATATCAAAAAAACTATGTTGATAATATTAATAATAAAATAGAAACTTATGTTAGGAAAATTCCGCATGAAATTTATAAAATTATAAAAAAAAGAATTTAAATACACTAATCAAATTTATAGTATAAAAATTTTCAATATTAAGCTAAAATCATGGGGTATTGGGATTTAATAAAAGGTAACAATAATACTAATTTATTAAAATTTATTCAATTTTTTAATTATTTAATTATTTTAGACTCAGTTTTTAATAAAATAGATTCCAATATATTAATAAAAATTATAGAATTGGGAGAAGAATAAAAAATTTTTTATATCATTAACCCATTTTGTAAATAAATTTTAAAGTTATTTTGGAAAATATATAGATAATCAGATTTTGGATAAGAATTTAGAGAAAAATACAATCAAAATTAAATTTTACGATTTAATAACATATTTCAATAAAAATGCCAGGAGAAATTAGAGCTTTTATAAAAAGATATAGATGGCCTGAATTCCAAATATATAAATCATATATGTTAATGCAATTCTAAAATAAAATTAATTTGTACAACCATATATTTTTAATAATGATTTTATATTATAAAAATCGAATTTTATTAATTATTTTATATATAAAAGTAATTTTATTAAAACTAATACCATATATAGAAAATTATTTTATATAAAAAGAAATGTTAAAATTTTATGATCCACTCTCAATTTAATTCGAAAAAATTATATTTCTAATGTTATAAATCAATAAAATCATCTTGGTAGCAAATATATATTAAGTAATAAGTGACTTAAATATTTAGCAAATATATAGCAAGTTGTTCTATAAAAGAATATTACTGCGTTAAATCTACATAATTAATTACCATTAAAATATAAATATAAATATAAAAATATTATAATTTAATTTAACTGAAAAAATTTTACTTATTAATATAAGATAATCCTAATTATATTATAATTCCTAAAATACTTAATTTCCCAATGAAATTATATAATTTGACTTATTTTCTACAATTACATACAAAGCTAACCATATAATAGAACAATAGGAAAAAGATGTTAACTAAAATTATTTTAATAAGTAATTTTATTAAAATGAAAAATTTTTATTTAAAATTATGTAATAATTACTTATAAATATAAAATAAAACATTTATTTGGCATTGTGAAGTTCATAATTCTACAAAACTGATAAAATCTAACAAAAAAATATTCAAGAATAATTAAAAATAAAATATTTATTTATATACTATGATAATTAAATTTATTTACCAAATCAAAACTTTATTATCTTTTCAATAGCTCAATATAGCTAAATATAATATCGGAAAATAAGTTTATTAGTAAAAATAATTAAAATAATTTTTAATATTTTATTAAATTTTTTAATATATTAGTGACAAAAATAGGTAAGTCATTTCTTTCTAAATAATAAGCAACTTCATCTTCACCTTAAAAAATATAAAATGATAAAATTATATGATTATAAATATTTTTTAAAAATGTTAATTTTTAGTATTTATAATATATACCAAATATTGGCATCAAAATTTATTAATCAATATATGTCACAAAACTACCGCTTTGGTTGTTTTTAATTTACTTGTAAGGATCGCCTAAATATATAAAAAATAATAATTTTAAGTTGAAATAAATATAGCATGTTAAATATAATATTAAATAAAAATTTAAACATAAGATATTTTTCTATTTTTATGTTTTTAATAAAAAAAAATATTTAAATTATTTTTAAATTGATTACAATATATAATTGTCCCATTAGGATTTAACTATAGGCCGCCATTTTATGATTAAACAGTGCTTATTACGCTCGATTTAGTTGATTAATTTTATTTTTATTTATCTAAAGTATTGAAATCTTCATTATTATTTAATAAATTTTCATCTTCATTATTATTATCTATGTAATTGATTATATTATTTTGCGTAAATTATTCTTAATCCGTGTTTTATATTGTTCTATATTCGTTAACAATGCTGGGCGTTCTATAATCTTAATAATGCATTTATTTTTTTTAATTAATTGTAATTAATTAATTTATATAAATTGAAAAACGAATATTTTTATATAAGAAAGAAAAATTAAAAACTTGTATATTAAGACTTATTATAGTAAATGAATATTTATAATTATATTAGCAAAATTTAAGAATCCTTTTATAAAATAGAAAAATTAGTAGAAACCATTTTATTAAAAGTCTTAGTAACATTAATTAATTTATTTTAAAATTTTTTTAAAATAAAAATTAAATAAATTTTTTTTAAAAACATTATAAAAATTTTTAATAACATTTTTTTAGGTTTAACACTATCATCAATCATTGTTAATATATTATGTATTATAATTATTCTTTAATCAATATTTGAATTCTTTTAAATTTTAAATTAGCTAATGTTCTTATGGCAAAACTGATTCGGCAATTGTTAAGGCTTTTACTATACTTTCCTTAGCCAATTCTTTTTTATTAAGAGATTTTGCAATTGTTGCTTTTAAATGGTAAAAATTGGCAAAAGAAATCGCTGAAAATAATTTTTCGTTTTCTAACATGATTTCTTCAGTTTTTTCCATAATTTTCAAAGCTTCAGAATTTTAATTAGAGTTTAAATAAGCCATTCCTAATGCTTAAGTAGCAATTGTATAAAGCTAAGAGTCCTTTTCATTTTCCTAATTTTAATATTATAAATAGAATATTTTTAATAAAAATATTTACGAAAATTGTTTAACAAATGTATTTAAATTATTTTTTTTTACAATTTTCATTTATCCAACACAATCTTATAAAACTTTTATACATTCCTCATTTTTTTCTAATTTTCTCAAAGTATCACCTAAAAAAGTTTTAACCTTTAAACTAAAAGGGTGGTTAGGAGGTAAAGCTTGATTATTAATTTCATCAGATCTGTAATAATATTCAACTGCTTCTTTATATGCATTCATGTTTCTTTAGACATTTCCTATTTTTAAAAAGTATTTTTTATTAAAAATAAAATAAAATGAATATAATATTAAATTTAATTTTTTATTGTATGAATTTTTTTTTTTATTTACCCAACTTCTCATAAGATTTTGATAATAATTTAACAGTATCTATTGAAATTGGCTAAGATTCAGGAGTCGATTAAGCATACTCTTCTATATACTTAACCGTCAATTTATAATACCTTTATGCTATTTGAATAATTTAATATTAAAATAATCATAAATTTTAAAAATATATAAATAAAATATTCAATATTAACCCTCTAAAAAATTATTTTCTTAAGAAAAAATTGCTCCAAGTCTATACATGGCCTATGGATACAAATGAGATTTTAAGTCTTCATCTTTTTCATAATCTTCCAATAAATCTACTAAGGTCATGAGACCTTCTTTTGCTTCTTAAGGTCTGTTATTAGTCAAATTAATGTCCCTTAATTTAATTTTATTAATGTTCAAATAAATATTTATTTAATACATATATAAATATTTAATTTTACTACTATAAAAAGTAAAATAAAAGGGAATTTAATATTTAAATAAATAATTATTTTATATAGTTTTTTTTATCATAGAATATCTTAAAATGTCTTTTGAATGTGAAAATATCTTATTATTTATTTATTTTATTTACCCTAAATTTAAAAATAAAATCAGGTTTCTTTCCGGTTCTTCATAGTTTGTTTCTTGTTCTAAAGTATATGATAAGTCAAAAATTAAATCATGCAATTATTAATTATCTTTGTGAATTTCTAGAGTTTATAATTCGTAAAGGGATACGTATTTTTATAAATTTTTGGCATTAAATTCTCTTTTTTTAGATGAAGAAAACTGATTCATTATCTTAAGTTTAAAATTATTTTATTTATTTAAATTAAGTCCACTGAATTAAGATAATTTAAAAAAATCAAATTTAATAGAATCTGCTAATGTTCTTAATCTACTGTTTTTGGTTTATTATATTAAATTGAATGATTTTCTAATTAGTTATTTCGACAACATTATTTAGTTTTAAGATTATGTTAACTTATGCTTTTATATTTTTTTTTATTTTATATTAGTTAAAATTCCTATTTTTTCTATAATTCTAAATAATAAGATTTATAGTTTTTAATTAAAATATAAATTTAAATATTGGTGGAAATTTAGATGGAAAGTAATAAAAATTGTATTAATTGATTATAGCATTTTATATAGTTAAATTAGGGTAAAATAAAATTCATAAAACTATAAAAATATGATGTATCATATATTTTTTATTTTATAAAATTGATTTTAAAAATAGGGTTGTTTAGTTATAAAAATAATGAAATTTGCTTAGTAAATAATTAAAAATAGCTCTCATTATTATTTGTGATATTTTTTTTAAGAATAACTAATTTATTATTGTTGGTCCAAATAATTAAAATTTTAATTGAAGCTCTCAGACAACAATCAAAATGAACCACTATAAAAAAATCAAAATTAATAAAAATTATATTTTAATTTGCAAAAAATAAAAACTAAAAAAACAAAATAAATAATTAACTTAAAGTATTTAAAAAACTTTTTTAAAACAAGTCAAAATTATAGTAATACTTATAAGGAAAAAAATATGTAATACATGATCCATAATTAAAAATCAAGAAAAAAATTAGTTTCAAATCTCTATAGAAATTGTTTGAAAGTTACAAAATATATAAAGGATGATTATGTTTAAGATTATTATTTAAATATATTTTCAAATCAATTTAGAAGGTACTTATTTATATAATTTATTATGTTTATGATAAAGATTTATAAAATAAATGAAAAAAAATAATAGATTTATTTATTTTTTATTATTAAATTTAAATAATACATTTTTAAAATTTTTAGGAATGCAAATATTAAAAATTATAATGTTATTAATAAATAATATGAATTGGGTAATAAAATATTAGAAATGTTAAATTAAGGGTTTTTAAATGGAAATTAAAACTAATTATAAAAATCTATTCGTATAAGTTTTAATATGTCAATTATGGTTAGAAATTCTTGGGCTTATTACAATCAAATAATAAAAAATAAAACTTAAATGTTTAATAAAATTGTGTATTATAAAAAATTAGAAACAGATAACTTAGAAAAACTTATTTAATAAACTGAATTAAAAATAAAACAAATATAATAATAAAATAAAGATAATAATGAAAATTTACAATAAGAGGAAGTTAAAAAAAATAAAGTAGATACTGAATTTTTAGAAAAATAAAAAAATTACTTAAATATATTACAATAAAAAGCCGATCATTTTTAAATTAATTATCCTTGGAAGCAAAAACTATTAAAAGATTAATAATTTTAATAATTAGATTAGACTTAATAAAATTTCGTATATTATACTATATTGAAATGTCTAAGACCATCTTTTAATTAAAAGAAATATAAAGATATTAATTAGTATTTGGATGATAAAAAATCTGAAAGTAAATTTTATTAAAACAATTTTTTCAATAAAAATATTAAAATATTAAATATAATCATCTATTTTTTAAAAATTACAATTTTTTAATTTATTTTACTTTGAAATACTAGGATATGAATAATTTGATATAAATAATGTTGAAGATATTGTAATGTAATATGTTTATTTGAAAATTTACTAGTAATCAGAATACTCAGAGGAATATAAAAAATTATTTTGTATTGATGATTTTGAAGAGGGCTCACTTATTGTGGACGATGATTTAAATTTAGAGCTATGCCTGCAAAATAATGGAATTTAATAAAATCAAAATTAATAATAACAAAAAGATTATTAATTTAAAATTGATGAAAATATTTCTTCAGATTATTTTAAAGAAATAGAAAATAAATATAAAATGGGGGGCATATCATAAACATTTAAAGACAAAAGATAATATTTGAAGCAAACATACAATTAAAAAATAAAACATAAATATAATAGCTCAAATAAAAATTTATAAGAAAATAGTAATTTATCTAGTCAAGATAGTAATAATAATAAAATATAAGATAAAAATTAAATACATGGTTTGCATACTAATAAACCCGATTCTGATAGAGTTCTAAGCTTAATTTGATCAATTTGATAAAATTAATATCAATTTATTATTAATTATATGTTTATATAAATTTTAATATAAGTAAGTTATTTGTTTAAATAATTTCAATATTTTATATATGAGTAATTTCTCTATAGTATATTTTTATTTAATTTAGATATATTAACTTTATAAAAATATATTTTAAAAAGATTAAACTCATTTAATAAAAAAATAAATGTTATTATTTTAATACTTATGCTTTAAATTTATATATAAAAGTATACTGAATAAATAATTAAAAACATGTTAATATACGCTATACAAAATAAATTAATATATAAATATAATTAGATTTAAATTAAAAAGATTTATTAAACAAAAATTAATCCTTTTTTTAATAATATTGTTCTATAGTTAGTTATATGTCTTTCATTTTTATAAAAAAATATTGTTTATCTCTTCACTTGCTTTAAAATTTTATTTTTTAAGCTATATATTAAAAAAATAATAATCGGGCTCTTAAAAAATTATAAATATTTTTAAATTTAAAAACTCATATTTTTACTTACCACAAACTTTGCATTATTAAATGTTTTTATTTATATATTATAAATTACTATATATATATAATAGAGAAATTCATAAAATAAAATAATATTTCTTATATAATAAACATATTTACCTTTTTTTTTTCAGTGGTGGTAAATTTTTTTTATTTTTATTTTTTTAGTTGCTTTTAGGGTTTTATTTTTTTTATATAATTTATTGATTAAAAAGCAATAGTTTATTATTTAATCAAACCCATATCAGTTATAATAAATTTACTATTTCAGGCCAAAGTTGCCAGTACCAGAATTAAACAGAACGAATTTCTCATCTAATATTATAAACTCGTTCTGTGGAACCGGAACCAGAGTAATTAATTAAAATTTAAATGGAATAAAATCAAAATTTTCATGTTAACTCAAAAATATTTTCAATTACAGTACCTAAATTCTCTAGAGAATTGGTGGGCAATTGTGAATTAGCAAAATAACACTTTGGTGAATTCAATAAAAGAAGAATCATAGGACATTCCTTTCAACTCTAAAAAAGACACTAAGATGGATAAATCCACTTCCATTTAGCAATTAGATTTTCAGAAAAAGTCCATATAAGAGACTGGGGAGTATTTTCAACTCGAGTGTTTGGAAAAAACTCCTCCTTCTAGCCCCTCAAACTCAAAAACTTAGTTAAACTACTAAAAAAATGGGTTAGATACTGTAAAAAAGATGGAGACTTCGAAGAAATAGGATAAAAACTAGATACTTTTGAAATATAAAATAAGAAAAAACTCTTTTTCTAAGCAGCAAAAGACAAAGAAACATTCACTGACTTAATTGAAAAAGACCCAACTAAGGAAATCACCTTTAATATAGTAAAAAACAAATTAAATTTTAATTAATTAGTCTAAAAAAAAGATAAGATAATTCCTAATAATTTTGGGTAACATAAGGAAATTGGTGTTACAAACACTGAAAGAGCCTTACTAGAACAATTAATTTAAATTAGAAGATAAAGAAATTAATAAGTTATGTTTTAAACTGCCCAAAATGAATGTTTACTCTAGAGTAGATAACAATATGGTTTTACCTAAGGCTTAGGATGTGACATTGCTTTGGTAAAATAATTTGCTAGATACAGAGCTTTATTATAATATGGAGACAAAAATTCCAATCAAGCGAAAAAAATATAAGACAACGGAAGACCTGTACTTCTTTCCTTAGATAAAAAAGATGCCTTCGGCCTCTTTTTATAATCTAATTTAGCTGATAAATTTAAAAAATGGTAATATTATGAAGATCAATTTAGTGTTGCCAATTATTAACTTCCGAAATGGACACAGGTCCACTATAATAACTTCTACAAATCAAAGCTAGCAATAGGATTTGATACTAATTTTCTTTATTAAGTAAATGTCGGTACCCCTTAGGGTTTTATTTCAGGCCCTGATGACTATAAATTAGTATCTGCTGGAATCTATAAAGAGATTTCCTAGAAAATTGATCCTATTAACTTGACTATTATTGCTGATGACGAAGATAATTTGATTTGTTCCTCTAATGCGGCTGAAAATAGAGTAAATGTCTGGTGTAAAGATACTTCGATTAATTCATCTCTTACTAATTTACAAAAATCGAAAATGCTCCCTATTTCTTCTCCTATGATAAACAGAAATACTGACCATTAATGTCCAAGCCTTATTTCCTTATAGAATGAACTTAAATATAATAATTTAAGGATTGCTGCTGAAAGAGGAGGAATTTCTAACGAACATAAAGAACTTAGTAAAAACATTATTGACCCTTTACAGAATCAATAAATTGATAATAATCCCCCTACTTTTATAAAATGCCTAGGTGTTCCTATTTGTGAAAATTATAGATTAAATATTTATTTATAATAATTAAAAAATGGAGTTATTAAAAAGTAGGTTGGATTAGAAGAGTTATGTAATATGAAGGAATTCCAATGCACTTCGGTAATACTTTATACTAAGCTCTGATAAAATCAAAACTTATTTATGCTACTTGTCTTTTCCTTTTGAATGGTCAAAATTCTTTGATTAAAGAGCTGGATGATTTTGAACAATCCGAATTCAAATAATTGTTCCATATACAGAGAAACGCTTCATTGAGATACCTATTTCAGTATTGTCATAGACCTTCCTTAAGAGATTATGCTGAAGTTAGACTTGTTAATATATATTTTGCTGCTAAACTTTATTAACTAGACCTCGACCCTTTGCTTGATGAGATTATTCCTAAAATAATAGATAACTAAACCTTTAAATTAAGATATGAACAATTTGATAAAATTCTTAATAGAGTTGATCTTGTCAGAAAAAGTAATAAATATTTTTTAAATAAATAAGTCTAAAAATAGGTTATCCACTAAGACTTCTTGTGGATGAAGTCACTTCAATCCTAATTCAAGGTATCTTCCTATTAGTGGTTAAAGATAAGAATATAAACCAATTCGAACTCTTTAAATGCAAAAATTCGTAGAAACTTAAAACCATTTTATATTGCCTTACTAAAAGAACTACTATCGAATTTTTTGGAGGGGACGCCACTAAGTTCTCTTACAGAGATAGAATATTTAACACTGAACTGAAATTAGTATAATCTGTAAACCCTGAATTAATCTAGAACCTTTTCTTTTCTATGGATCCTCAATCCAAGACCTTTAATGAATTATGGAGAGAAGTAAAAAAGTTTGAAAAAATACTTGAAAATTTGAAAAAATCTAAACATTTTAAAATAGTATGAATGGGATATTTAAAGTCCTTCAGTTATGATATTTTATATATTGTTAATTATAAACTGCTAAATTTGTATCTTTTATAATTATATTTATATATATTATTTCTGTAAACGAATAAAAAAAAATTTGTCTAAAAAATATAATTATGTTCATTGAAGACATCGATCCTAGATGCTTTATCAATAACCCATAGTTAACTAGTTAACTTAAATATATGGGTTTTATTAAATAATAAACTACTGCTTATTAAGAAATAGTTTATATAAAAAAATTAAAACCTTAAATATAATAAAAAAAATAAAGTAAATATATAACTTTTTAATAAAGAGAAGAATTATATCAAAATTTTGATAATAATTCAAAAAATTTAATAAAATTTAGAAGAAATCAATAAAGAAATTGAAGTTTTGTCTTCTGTTTCTTTATAATGCTAAGAAGAAAAATTTAGTTATTAAGAATACCTAAATTAAGGTATAAAATTCCTTATAATTCATCCTTTTATTCCTCCCAACATACTTCTATTGAAGAAGAATCTAAGGAAATCATTTCTGCAACTTATTTTAATTCCATTTTTTTTAAATCCTCTTTAAAATTGCCGAAAATTTAAAATGCTTCTTCACACTATCTTAGCATTTTCTTTTCTTATTTGAAAAAAGGATAATATAAAAATAAATATTAGTCTGTCCCAAGAAAAAAAATAAAAAAAAGAAGGAGAAACTAAAGAAAACCCCATTATTATTGAAAAATATATAAATATACTTATAAAAAATTACAAATCGCTAATAAATAATTATTAATTGCTAATAAAAAATTACAAATCGCTCATAAAAAATCACAAATAACTAATAAATAATAAAAAAATAAAAATTATTTATTAAATGATAATCTAAATATACTATTTTGTAATTTTTTTATAATTTTTAATTTTATACACCCTATTAAAAAATATTATTTATTAATTTATAAATAATTTATTTAGTAATTTCTAATATTCTTTTCTAATTTATAAATTAAATTGATTTAAGTATTTAATATAAATTATTTTATTCTATTGAAAAAAATGTGGTTTAATTTTCAACCAATATATATTTACATAAATATATATGAAAATTACATATGTTATAATTCTTTTTATAAGAAATAAATAGAAAGAGTTGAAAAGCTCTGAAATCAATATAAAAAATTATAATTCTTTTTATAAGAAATAAATAGAAAGAGTTGAAAAGCTCTGAAATCAATATAAAAAATTATAATTCTTTTTATAAGAAATAAATAGAAAGAGTTGAAAAGCTCTGAAATCAATATAAAAAATTATAATTCTTTTTATAAGAAATAAATAGAAAGAGTTGAAAAACTCTGAAATTAGTATAAAAAATTAAAACTATTACAAGTTTGTCATTATTTAAAAATCACTAATTCTAATATATTTTAATAATATATTGCTATGGTAATTTTTCTAATTACAAGAAATAAGAATAATAATAATAATTATTTTCTGTAAATTTTAGTCTATAAGATTAATTATATATATTAAATTAAAATAAATAAATAAATAAAACAAAAAAAACAAGAAATAATAACAATATGAGAAAAGCCTATAAATTGTGTTCTTAAATTGATATATTAAGTAAGCCATATGAATTTAAATTAAGAGCAAAAGAAAAAACTGGTACTTTTTTAGGAGGTTTATTAACTATTATATTAATAGGTCTAGTTATTGCATTTTTCATCATAACGTAAAAAAAAAATAAAAAAAAAAATAGTACTTATTTGTTTCAACAATTAAAAATAATATATTTAAATAAAATAATTTAAGTTTAAATTTGTAAATGATATGGTTAATTTATATTATTAGCATTAAGAAACTAAAAAATAAATATTTATATATATTCCAATTATATTTATTTAAGGTTTACAGATCATAATGATAAAGATGAGAATATTTATTTAATAGGTTAAACATAATTATAAAATGATGACATAATTACATAAAATGATTTGAATTTTGCATTTTTTTTTCAATAAAATGATATAACCCAAAAAAGCAATAACTGGTAAATTTAAGAATTAAATTAAATTGAAAAATTTGTGTAAATTAACCTTTATTAAATTACTCAAACTGAATTATAAGATACATAAATTTCAGAAATTGAGTTTGAAAATTGTAGTGTAGAACAAATAAAGAATATGGAAATATCGGAAACAGATATAGAAAATTATATAATTTGTCCGAAATAAAAATTTAATTTAGAAGGTCATATATTAATGGATAAATATGTTTATCTTAGCCTTTAATTTACTATAAATTAATCATATTGTGCTGAATTTTTATCTGATTCATAAGAATATTAGAATTGTGAAATTGAATTAAAAGGTATTGTTGATAATATTAGAATAAACTTAATTTATATATCAAAAGAAATAGTAAGTTAAAATAATGAATAAACTTCAATGTAAAATATCCCTATGATTTCACAAATTCACATGTTAAGCGAATAATAATTTTAATAAGTATTGGAATTTAGACTTTAAACTCTAAGAATTATGAATTAAGACTTTTTTAATTTTAATAGCAGGGATTAAATTATTCAAGTAAAATAAAAATATTATATAAACATAAAAGAATAATAAAAATATCATATTTTTATTTTAATAAAATTTATTTGGTAAATAATTTTGTTCCATTTTTAATAATTTACTGATATTATTTAATATAGGAAAGTAACTCACTAATATATTATTAATAATCAATGCAGTACACTAATTTATAAAATAATGAGAATTTAATTGGTACAATTAATTTAAAATTAAACAGTCAAAAATTTAGATATAAAATTCAAAATAATGATAATCTTACTATATTATTTTAAACTTTGGCTGAAGTGGGAGGTTTCTTTACTTCTATAGTTTTTATTATAGGATTGTTATACAGTTAATACTAAAAGCATAAAATTTACGAAGATTTAATAAATGAAAGCTATCTTTTTGATTTAACAAATAATGAGGAAAGCATGTAACAATAAAAAAAGTGGTTTACAAGTTTTAATTAAATAAAAGTTTCCCGACTAAATAAGAAAAATAATTTTATACAAACCTTTTAGTACAAAATAAGGTATCCTTATTTTAAATATATAATTTGTAGAATTGCAAGAGTTTTAAATTGTAAAAGAAGATTACATCCTAATTATGTACTTTTTTATAAAGTTAGAAAAAGACTAGAAAATGATCTCGATTTGGTGCACTTAGTACAAAAATTATATGAAATAGATAAATTAAAATATTTATTAATGAACAAAGATTAATTAATTACTTTCAACTCCCTTATAAATCCCATCATATAAGTTGATGCAGTAAATTTTAATAAATAAAAATAAAATATATAAAATTGTTGATTTTATTATAATCAGGGTTGGATCATATAACTTTTTTGAATCCAATAACGATAAGGATAAATTTATCGGTTTATTATCGGTTATCGCCTGAAATCCCGATAACAATCAAACGATATTTCCGATAATTAATATTTCCATATTGTTGAGTACATATTTATTTTATTTTTCTCTTATTTATTCTTATTTAATCATTATCTATTTCTAATTTTTCGTTGCTCTTATTTAAATTATGTTCTTCACTATCTAATGATTATTTTTCTTCTTTTATTCTCTTTGCTAGTTTTTATTATGCTTTATATTTTTATAATCATTTGTTTCTTTACTTTATTGTCTTTTTCCACCATATATAAGTGTATTTTTATATAATATATAACTTTCAATAAATATAAATATTAAAATTTCGATAAAAATCCATTAATTAGCGATAAATTTTCGAAATTTTTTCCGATAACGATAAGCATATTTTTATCGAAAAATTATCGGATACTATAACCCATAGCTATCGTTATCGGATCCAACCCTGATTATAACATAATATTATTTAAATTTAGGAAACATAAAACAAATTTAAATATGATGATGACTTAATAGATCCAATAAAAAATCCTAAAATATATTAATGCGATGATGTAGAATAAAATAAAGAAAAAAAGATATTATAAAGATTGAAAACAGATGCAGGCTTTAAATCTTCATTTTTCATATCGAATAAAAAAGAAATGAGTAATTTTAAATTGATTTAATCAATAATAGAATTAAAAAAAAATATATAAGAGTACAAATATAAAATTGAATCTCAAGTTCATTTCTAGTCATTTAATGACAAAAAATAAATTCAAGTTCCTAATTCTCCTATTTCAGAAATACTTACACAATAATATTCCCATAATTAAATAGAAAAAACATAATTTCCAAAAATAAATAAACAACAAAAAAGTGTGGGAAATTACAGCGCCTCAAGCAACACATAAATTAATTATGCATAAAGACCTCATAACAATATATAATAAAACTCTTAATATTATTAATTATAATAGTAATAAAACCTATAAACAAATAATTTTCATTATTTTATGTCCACAAGGATATTAGAAATGTTAAAATTAAATAAAACTATGTATAATTTGATTATTTTCCAGGAAAATCTATTAAATAATTACACTTCAAATACATTAAACTAATCATAATTCGAATTTGGAGTGAAATCGCCCTTAAAAAATATTCCTCTTTTAAGTAAAAATAGTGGAAATTCTCCTTTGAGAAATGGAAAATACGCTAAAAGAAAAGGAACTAGTTAAGCTGAATCTTTTAATGTTATGTTATAAGATAAAAGTGCAGATTAAAGTATTACTAGTCAAATTTATGTAAAAATATGCATAATTGTGTTATTTTTGTTAATAAGAATGACAAACTTATATAAAAATATAAAATTAATTCTAGTTCTATATTTATTTATTTTTTAAACTTTTTTTTGTTAAAAAATTTTTTATTATTGTTATTTAGGAAGAATCATATAAGAAAAAAAGAACAACAAGTTAAAATGATTCAAAATCTTATTAGAAGTCCAATTAATTTATTTCAGAATCGCCCATGGTTTAAAATACAAACTTAATAAGATAAAAAAGTTTATTTTTACCTATATAATAAATTCATGAAGAAAATTATGAAACTAATAAAAATAAAGATACCCAACAACAATAATTAGGTAATAATATTAATAAAATATAAAATTAATTTCTATTTGTTAATAAAAAATTTATATTAAATTATTATAATTTTGCAAATATGTATATATTAAAATAATTTTTTATAAAACATAAATAGACATTCTTTAAAATGAACAACGTTCATCCTTGACATAAATTTTCGAAGACAATGATATAAATTAATAAAAAAAATTCTAGGATCGATAAATGAACAATAAATTTTAATAGGAATAATTATAAGATAAATAATAAGTAAAAATTAATGAAATTATTTTATTAGATTAGGATAATTAAGATTTTTAAGAAATTTAAGAGATTTCTAGCTTTTAAGAATGTAGTCAGTAAATATAAAACAAAAATACTGATGTTATACAGCAAAATAAGCAATAAAAATATTTAAAAAAGTAGATATAAATGCTAGAATAGAAAAACATGATTCCATAATATAACGATACTTCAGAATTAGAAACAATATAAAACACTTAAGCCACAGAATAAAAGTTGTTGAATGCCAAAAAAGATAGCTTTTATAAAAAATATATTAAAACAGGATAATAAACGACATCAAAAAGTATTAACAGCGATTAAAATATAATAAAATTATCTAATGATTCTCAAAATATTAATTTGACTTCATAAAATAATTAAAATAAAAGTCCTAATAAAATTGTTAGCTAACAATTTAACCTTGTTAATTATTAATAGCCTGCAAAAAAATTAGTGAATAATTATAAAAAAATAAAACCAAAATAACTAAATCGTTAATCGTAAAATAAATAATTTTATTAATAAAAAAAAAATTTTAGCCAAAAAAGCCTTAGCAGTGAAAGTTCTCCACAAATATAGCCGTAGCCTTAAAGTGAAAATTTTTTACAATTTGATTTATTGCAATTAAATTCAAAAAATTTAGATGAAAGTGCTAATTTTACCTAAATAAATGAATATAAAAATCCAAAAACTCTCAGAAAAGTAAATAATTAAGTTATTTTTTATTTAATTTTATAGTTTAAATTCTATTTTATAACATTTTTTATAACTTAAGGAATATTTATAAGAATTAGAACTATTAAAGAATACATAAAATAAATGAAATCATTTTAATAAAATCTTGTATAAATAGAAATTTAAGTATATAAAATTGTATATATATTATATATGTATATTTACAAATCTTATGAATTAATATTTTTACATTTGTATATATTGAATATTTATAATTATAAAATTATTTATTTTAATAAAGTATATATTTAATTAAAAAAGTGAATAATTAAAAATATTAAAAATAAAAATAAAAAAGTCAAATTTTCTCCCGACCTGGGCCTCGATCCCAGCGCCCTGCGATTAAAAGTCGCATGCTCTACCAAGATGAGCTAACCAGGATTAATTGATATTTATATGTAAATTTAGAACAATTTTATCGAATCTCCATCATTTCATAGGAAATTTCTAAATATTGAAGTAATAACTCTATAAAGTTATATAATTAATTCATTTATTTATTTTACGAAAATTTTGGTAAATTCTATATATAAATTAGTCATAATTATTATTAACTATTAAAATTTAATTAAATGATAGTTCTATAATAATATAATTATTATCATTTAAAAATTATTAATATTTATTGAAATAAGATCAGATAATACAATAAATTTTTATTATTATTTTGTAAAATAAAAAAAATAAATATAAAGAACTAAATAAAAATAAACAAATGAAAGATCTTTCTTAAAATATAAATGATGATACCTTTGTAGCAAATATATAATAAATTGACCTATTTTCTGATTAAATAGTACACTGTTAAGAAGATAAGGATAATGCTAAATTTCACCAAAATTAAATTAAAAGTCATTTAGTATCAACAAAAGAATCGGAATAATAAATATCTTTACAATAATAATCAAGCATTTTTTCAAAAAATTCTTTTAAATCTGCGAATGTTTTAACTAGCTAATTATCGAATGAGAATACTTAGTTTAAAAAAGAACTTATTGAAAAAACAAATGGCAATATAATCGATGAATCTTAAAAACCAATTTAAGTAGGAAAAATAAATTAAAACATTATAATATTAATTTAAATATATTTTTATGATTCATATTATATTTAATTTTAAAATTAAAAAATAATTAAGGGTTAGATTGTTCATAGAAAAAAAAAAGAGAATCGGAGACAAAAACATATTAAAAAAAATGAAAGAAAAAAAAAGTACTTAACGTTTGAAAGTAATTAATAATACTAGGAAGCGATAAAAATTTTATTTGATTTTTATAAGAATAAAAAAAGCATAAAATCTAAAATGACAAACACAGATTTAATTAAAGAGTTTATTCGAACTTATGAATATGAAGAATTATTAACTTAGTAGTAAACCCGGTAATTGAGAAGATGGCTAACAGTATTTGAGAAAAATTTCAATGAAATCTCTTAAGTGAAAAATTTCAGAGAAGAAATAAAAAGATTTCGATGTGATATGATATGTAACAGTTTATTTAGTCAAGATTAAAAGTTTTTAATAAGAAGTTACTTATAAACTGAATAAGGATGGGATAAAGAGAAAAAAAATTTAGATGATTTAATTGAATATTTAGAAGATAAAAATTCTTACTTAAAAGATAGACTAAAAGATGATAAAGCGAAAAAATATATCAAAAATAATTTTAAATATTATTATTGTACTAAAAAAAAAAGATAATAATGAAGAAAATCAATTAAATACTAATTAAAAATGATAAATATGGTTTTTTTATAATAATAATTATAAATATAATTATAATTATATAAAACTATTTTTTATGAGGGCTTATTATTAATTATATATAATTTTATATAAAAAAATTATATTTATTAATAAAATTTTTTTATATAAAATTTTTATATAATTTAATATATAGTAGAAAACAAACTTTTTAATAATATGTTATTTTTTTAAATTATTGTTTAGTATTTATTGGTGTAATTTAAATTATTTTACAATAAAAAAATGGAATATTTATAAATTTTTCTGAATATTAATTTTTTGAAATATGAAAGAATTGTATATATTATATTAAAAATTAATTATACGAATCTAAAATAATATTAATTATAATATACATATATAATCGATGAGGCATAATTATGCGATTTATATATTAAATTTAATTATTTATAAAAAATTTATTTTATCATTTAAAATAAAACATAAAGCCTTACAACGATATAAATACGAAAATTAATGAAAACAGTGATAATTAATCCAAACTCCAAAAATTCATCAGTACAAATAAGTACACAAACCAAAATATTTTATTTTCCAAATTACTTCTTAATTAGACCAATTAATAATCAAAAAAAAAAGAGTAATTACTATTATTTTTAAATTTCTAAAATTTTTGCAAAAAATCATTTATTTTCTCTTCTTTATTTTATTACTAATCTTCCTAATTTTCACAACCATTGTTATTCTTATTAAGTTTTATTTGTTAGTTATAAAATTGTTCAATTTTTTCAATTTCTTTTACATATTATTTAAGTGTTTATTTTAAGTTTTATTATTATTATGTGTACTTATGTTTGTTTAAACTGTCTATTTATAATGAAATATTATTTTTTTAGTGCGATAAGCTGCTACTAGTTTTTGATAATTGCTTATTATTATTATTTTTATAATTAACTGATAAAAAATTAGAATTAATATTATTATTATTTTTATTTTGGTCTATTGATAATTTTTTTACTCTATTACTATTTTATTTATTAGAGTTTCGACTATTATTATCAGATAAATCCTCCTAACTTGATATTATATAATCTTTACCATAAGTAGTTTTTTAATTTTAATTTTATTTAAATTGTAGTAATTTTAGCTTCTCTTATTTATTTAAAGGTATAGAAATATTTATATTTGAAATTGACTAAATCATTTTTCTCATCTCGGAAAAATTTGGAGTCGTATTAGGGTATTTAATTTTTCTATTAATATTAAATAGTTTAAAAAATAAGTTTTTAAATATTTTAAAAATTATAATTATTTATTTACATTTATTTTAATATATTATTTGGAGCCAATAAGAATGCAATTTATTAATTAAAGTTATCAAAAAATATTTGTTCACATTCATAAAGCATATAATCTTTTAATTCACCATTAAATCCAAATTATTCTTTTATAAATTAATGATATTTATAGAACGAATTATTCAAATTAATATAATTAAATATTTTTTTTTACCTTATAACTCTTATTTGAATTATGTAATTTTTTATTCTAAAATATTTTCATAAAAGCTTTAAATTTTAAAGTTAAAATCTTTGTCTCCTTCCAAAAATAAATTATAAACCTTAGTTTAAAGTATGGGTTAAATGTGATACTTAAAAGTTTTAAAAACAAATTTTCTAAACACATTTTTCAATTTATCAACTATAATTTTATTTAAAATAAACTCTATTTCCTCCAAAGTATTATCTATGCTAATATCGATGCTCGCTTCAAAACTCTATTATTGCTCAAAAGTCTCCAAAAAATTTTTTCTTATATTTATTAAAGTTTAAATTTTTTCTTACTTTAATATTTTATAAAGTCCTTCATGATAATTTATATTCTTACCTTTAATTTTAAATTTTATAAAAATTAAAAATATATTATTCATAAAATTTACTAATAAATATAATTTATGTACCACTCATTTATTTTCCAACCTATTATTCATCTTATTAATTTTAACTAGCTTAAATATTTTAGTCTTAATTTTTTTCTTATTCCTTAAATTATTATTTATGATATCTAATTTTTTCTTAAATTTTACTCAAAAATTCTTATTTTAATTTTTTATGAATATTATAAATTTAAAATCTAAATAAATTAGATATTTCGTTTTCAATATAGGCCTTTGTTTTGGTATTTTGATACCTAACATATTTTGGGCAATTTTTTAACAGATATTAAAATAATTAATTTTTTTAATCTTGTTTCCAAAAATCAGATGTTCCAATTTCTATTAAACTATTTCTTATTTGCTTCAAATTTAAAAAATCATATATACTATTATCCAAAATTTATTGTTTATAGTTTTAAACCTGTAAATCAATTTATTTTTTTAATTCATCTTTTTTAACATTTAATTAATAAGATATAACAATTTTTTTAAAATTTTTTTCTTCATTATCATATTCTGAAATTTTATTTTAACTTATATCACTTCTAATTTCTTTTTTAGCTATTTTTTCTACAATTTTATTGTTTAAAAAAATGTTTTCCACACTTTTTTTTCTATCTTAAAAACTTTATAAACTTAAATTTTAAGTACCATTTTCTAAATATTACTATAAAAAATACTTATCAATTGGTATACCAAGCTATTAAAAATTAAAATTAATTTATATTAAAATATTTAAAAAAAAAAAAAATTTTGTAATATATATTATAAGATTTTTTAAATTTACCGAAAAATTTCTTAGTAATGAGCTTAAATTTTATGAAATAAAATTGTTTTCTCTTTTATCGAGTTCAAATAAAAATTATTGGTTAAATTCGATTATAGGATATAAATTTTTAAATTTTTCATTAATTTTATTGTAAATATCTATTTATTCCTAATTTTTCAATTACTAGGACGTTTTAAAATTGAAGAATTTTTGTTATTAATTAAAAGTTTATACAATAGTATTTTGAATATTTGTCTAATCAGATTGTTAACTAACCTACTTAATTACAAATCCCACTTATTTTTGCTAAAAATTGATCAAATTTTTACTACTATTATAACTGTAATTCTTATTATTTAAACTCTTTTCTATATTATTATTTATTTATTCTAGTTTTATTTCTTATTATTTGTTAGCAATATTTTTAGAAATCTAATTATATTTTTAGAGTTGCAATTTAATCCACTAAACTTAATTTCCAATATTTTTATTTTATAAATTAGTTTTATTAATATGTGCTAAATCATTTTAATAAAAGCCTGTCAAAAATTCAACCGTCTATATATTTTCACATATAAATAAAATATTATCACATATATCAAAAAAGTATTTATTTTTGTAAATAGAATTCATTTCATCAAATGAAGAAATCTCTAAAATCTATTTTTAAATTTCATTTTCTTAGTGATTTAAATTTTAGATAATACTATCTTAATTATTATTTTTTAAATCTTAATCGTTTTTTTTATTGGAAAAATTAGCTATAGAACAAATCTCTCCGCTCTATTTTTAAAGCTATTTATTTTCTATATTATCAAAAATTTAAACGTCTAGATTTTAAAAATGTTCTAGATTTTCAATACTGCTTTTCGCCATATCTTTTTTATTTAATGTATTATTTAAATTAATTTGTTATTGTTATTAATATGACTGTCTGTTCTAAATTAAATTTTAATCAAAAGATGAACTCCTTTATTTAAGTAATAAAGGCTAGTTAGTTTCCAAAACTTCTTCATTCAGAATTAAAAGCTGATTTTCAGAAATATCTGGATAGTATACAATTTTTGCTTCGTTCTTTTCTTCTTTCTAATTTGCTTATTTATTATAAAAATATTTAAAATTTTACTATATTTCATCAAATGTGAGAAAAAAAATATATATAAAATTTTAAAAATTTTTAAATGTTATATTAATAAATATATTTATACCTTATTTTTACTAATTTTTGAAAATTTCTTTTAGTTTTTGTATCACTAATTTAGAATCTGATAAGATATATGTTAAGCCTATATACTAAGGAAGTTAATCTAATTAAGAATCAATAAAATTTTAAAGATTTTAATTTAATAAATCCTGTTCTTTAAAAATAGCTATGTTGTTATAATTTTATCTAACTTTCTATACATTTTCTTAATATAAACTATTATTTGTTTGTTATTGTTATTATTAAATAATTTCCATATCGAGATTTTAAAAAATTTATTTCTTTATTAGATATTTATTTTTATTTATATTTTAAAATACTTACAGGTTTTGTTTATTAAAAGAATTATTATATATACTACAACAAAAAAGAAAGAAATAAAATATTAGATTATATATAATAAATACTTATATATTCAATTACATTTTATTTTAAAATAAATTGGATATAAAATTCTATAATTAATAAGTTAAATATGAATACTTTATATATATTATTATTATATATGGTTTTTTTATCTTTAAAAATAAAATTACATTTTATTACTATGAATATTGATTATATTATAAATTTTTATTTATATTTAAAATAATTTTTTACTTAGAATTTATTAGATTGAAACTCAAACAAATTAATTATCAAAAATTTAACTAGCTTTTAAACTAAATATAAAAGTAAAAAAATTATAAAAATAAAAATAATAATACATATATTTAAACTTTTTATTTAATGTAATAAGATCTATTGCTAAATAATTGTTTACTTTATAGTAATATAAATAGCTCACACAGACTTCCTTTTAATTTAAAAAATAAAAATTACTATAGACCATGTACAGTAAAAATAAATTTATTAAAAATCTCAAAATTAAATTTAAATATGAAATTCATCACTAGAATTAATTTAAATTTAGGAGTAAAAATCGAATAGATAAAGATTAAATTAAAAAATTAATTAAAAAGAATAAAGATCATAATCATTATTTAAAAAAAATTCTTGTTAAAAAAAATAAAGCTAAAATTGTTTATCTAATAACTTTACAAATAAAAATAAATAGATACAAATTAGTTTTGATAAAGAAATATCTTGTTAATTCAAAGTTTAAGATTTAATTAATGACACCATTGTCTAACCATTTTAAGAAAACAAAAATGTTTAAATATTTAAGAATAGGTACACAATTAATAAATGGATTATGTATCATATTATGATATTTAAAATATATAATATTTTTTTTTAAATTTATATAGAAAATAAAGAAATTCGGTAATTTACAATAAATAATCCATGAACTTGAGTCAATTAAGATCAAATACGATATAAAATTTCAATTAAAATTAAGAAAAAAATTAAATCTTAAATGATTTTCGTCATAAAAATATATTTTTTACTTAATAAAAGTAAAAATTAAAACAACAGTAAACAACAGATTCATTTAATTCAAGTTAAAATTAAATTAGAACAATATAAAAATAAGCAAGAAGCTTATCATTAAATTCTTCATAAATTTCTCACAGCAATACTAGTAAATTTAAATAAAGTAACCCTAATTTAAATTTATCTCTTTTTAATAAATATTTAATTTATATATTTTTAATTTTTTAATTTTTTATAGTGATAAATCAAATCCAGTAAACTTAGACTATAAAAAATATGCAAAATTAAAACATTTTAACATAATTATAAAAAACAGAAATAATAAAGCCTTAAAAATAATAAAATTAAAACTTTAATTTAAAGATTAATACATTTTTATAATAAAATAAGACAATTAACTTTGATCAAATTTTTAAAAATAATAATTTATAGTTAAATAACCATTCATCTTTATAAAATAGCTAAAAAAATTTGTAAAAATTTAATTTTTAACAAATAAAATATTTCTTAATTTTTTTAAAAATTTTTAAATAATTTAGTAAAACTTAAATGAGAACCCCTAATAAAAAAGATATGATAATATAAAACGACTCAATTTAACTATAAAACTCATCTAATATAAATACAAATAAAAAAACAAATATCAAAAGTGATGAAAAATAAATTAAATTTGACGAATTAATTTAGGAAAATCGTTCACAATATTAAGATTAAGAAAAATTTGATAACAATGAAATTTAAAAAGAAATCGCTTAAAATATTTTAAATTTAGATAAATTATTTGAGAATAAGTAAAATTCATAAAAAAAAATGTAAAATGACTAAAGTTCTTAAAAATAATTTGAAAAAGAAAATTATGGTCCCAATAAAAGCTCTATAATAGATAGTTAATAATATAACAATTTTTTTTAAAATCCTAAAATACTTATTTTAGACTTGATATATAATTTTGAGGACCTTGCATTATACAGAACGAAATTTGATATTGAAAAGTATTTTTATTAAAATTTTAAACCTAATGTAAAAGATTCTTTGGATGCATATATAGTGAATAAATTGTATCCTTATTTATCTAAATTATGGAAATAAAAAACTGTAAAATCTGTACCGTATGAAGTCAAATTATAACAAAAAAATAAACCTTATTCAGATGATGACTTTTATAAGTTAATTTAATAAAAAAGTAACAAAAACATTGATGATAAATAATTCAATGTAAAATAAAAATATCTATTTTATATAATTTGCAATTTTCTTATGTCTAAAAAAATGCTTAAACATAATTTAAATTTAATTAATAATAATTATTGTATTTATTTTTATACTAAACTAGCATATTTTATCATATTATTTTGTCCCCAATTTTCATAAAAGAGCAGAAAACAATAAATAGTTTTTAGAAAACCTAAATAAATAAATTTAAATGGAGTTTCAAACTGATTTGAAAGAAAATAATATTTAAAAATTTGATTTAGTTTTCAATCTTTAAGGATAAAATATAAATGATATTTTATAAATGAGTTATAAAGAGCCAATTATTTTAATTGCTTAATCAAAAAAAATAGATGAAAGTATAAAAAGATTTTAGCTACTTTATAATTCTATAGATCCAGATAGACCATAATTAAATATAGCAAAAAGAATAATAGAATAATATTCTAATGTATAACAATAAGGTATAAACTTTTAATATTAAAAATATAAATATTTATATGCCAAAAATAAAATATATATTTATATTAAAAAACAGAGGACTTAGATAAAATAAGAACAAAAAACTAAAATAAATATATTCCAAAAGAAGAAATATTTCTTTAAAAAATAAACTATTTTAATAATAACATTTTAGCCCGTACTCACAGGTCTAAAAAACAAAAAAGTCACAATTTTTATCAAACGCAAGATAGTGGATTTAAAAATGCTGCTATAAATAATTTGAAAAAATCCGATAAATTTCTTACACCATTCAAAATTTTTTAGAATGAAAAAAAAGAAAATTTATAATCTTAATATTAATTTTAGAAATTAAACTTGATATAAGGTAAAAATCATTTAAGTTTTATTAAATTTATATGTATATACTTAAATTAATTTAATTTTTATAAACCTTAGATTTAAAAATTGACAAAAACACTAAAATAAAAAAGATTAAAGATTTGGAATAAAAAGAAGAGAAAATAAATGGTAAAATAAAATATAAAGGATAAGTTTTAGCCAAAAACAAAAAATTATTAGGAAAAACTGAAAATAATTCAAACATTATATACCATTAAATTCAAATAGACCCTAATACCGTCAAAAGGTACGTTAAAACGTACCCTCTTTTATATGATTATGACATATTTAGATATTTTTATGAATTTAAATAATTAGTGTCTTTAAATGAAAATTTTGAAATTTAAAACAATATTAAATAGTCAAATTAAATACCATATCAAAATAAAGAGCATTAAATATACGCATCTTTATTTGTCGAATAGTATCCAATTTTTAATTAAAAAAGTGATAAATAAAAAAATAAACTGCTAATATCAGTAGGGTGTTACCCAAGTGTAATTTTCTTTAAAAAAATATATTATAATATTTAACTTATTTATAAATTTTTGTGAATTTATATTATTTTATTAATAGATTGATGATAAATTATAAACTATGAATTTTGATAGTTTTTTAAAAATAAAAGCGTTTTTAGATGAAAAAATGGATGAAAATTCAAAACTTAATCTTTTAATAAAATATTTTGACCCTTTAGATTAAAATTTCATAGAAGCTCAGTAAATAAAAAATGTATGTGAATTAATTTTTACTGAAGGAAATAACGAAGTATAAAGAAAATAGATTGCTGATACTATAATAGAAAAATTCTAAAATTATGATATAATAAATTAAGATGGGTTTTTTGATGTTACATAGCTAAAAAATCAATTATATGATATTATTGGAGTAGTTGATTAAATTATATCATAAATATTTGGTAATTTACTCAAAAAAAATAAAAATAAATAAAAAGTTGAGACTATCTGAAATTTTTTGCAAAACAACAATTATATTAACATTAATTTACATAAATACCTAATAAATATATTTAACTATACTATTATTACAAATTTATTTTCTCAAAGAAACATTAATTCTATTAAAAATTATTAAATTTCATTTAAACATTTCTATTATAATTAATTACAGTCAACTTTGAAAAATACTTTATAAATAAAAACAAAAATTATAAACATACATTAAAGAAAAAGATATTGTCGCAAATAATTTAATAAACAATAGAAATGATAAAAAATAAAGATTTTGGAGGGGAAGAATATTTTTATAATGATAAGTATAACATTTCTATGGACAATAGTAGAGATGACGATGATAATGATGAAGATGAGGATGATGATGATGATGAAGATGAATATTAATAAAAATCTGAAGAAAATGAACCCTTTATTGAATAATTATAAACTTATATTGATCAATAATTGGAAAAATATAGGTACACAAATAAAAATAAAAACAGAAAATTTACATTAGAAAAATCACCTACAAGTAGTACATCTTATTATTTAGAGTTTATAATTTTATACGAGTTAAGAGAGTCTGATGAAATATATAAAGTCAGTCTAAAAGTAAATATATTTTATAAATAAATTAATAAATTGCGGTATAATTTTTAATTATTTTTTTATATAAATTTTATATTAAAATAATAAATGAAATTTCCCATATAGGTTTTCATAAATATTATAAAAATATACTATATATTTAATTAAAATATAAGAATGTTAATATTTTTACAATGATAAAAATTTAATTTTTAAATAGTTCACTTTTCCCAAACTTTGGGATTAAAAAGATAAAGAAAATCAAAAAGAATATTCTATATCTATAGAATAGTGTCATAAATATTTAGGAGCTTAAGTAGAAACTCATGAAAGCGAATTAACTGATCTTATATAGCAAATGGCAGATAATAAAAATCGAGACTGGCTCAAAATGGTTTTTGATTAAATAAGTAATATTTTGTATAAAAAAATAGATGATATTAAAAGTAATTAACAAATAAAACCGCATCAATATTTCCCTCAATAAAGAGAAAAAAATGCAGTTTGTTATCCTACACCTTGTCATGTAATTCTAATAAATATATTTTATTTTATAAAATTATATATTATGTATAATCTTTTTTAATAATCCATATTTTTAAAGTTTTCATGGGGACCCAACTCCTAGTTAGTGGTAGTTTCGAATATAAATCTCTTAAAAATTATTGAAAAAAAACACACCTTCAAATTTATTAAAAAATAAAATGATCTTCAGCAAATAAATAATTTATTTTCTGAAAAACAGGTAATCAAATAGATATAAATATGATATAAATGTATATAAATTGTAAAATAGTAATTTAAAAATTAATTTGAATATTTTTTAGGTTCTAGAAACAAAGAATTCTATGAAACAAAGGGCAGACTTCTTAATAAACGATTTAGAGGAAGAAGAACAAGAAGTTTTATAATTTGCAGATTAAGATATAAATTAACTTGATGAAAATGACAATAATGAATATGATTTTTTGAATTTTAAATTTTCTAATATGGCATAAAATACCGAAGAATTAGATGATTTTTCCACTCCTTAAATTGGTAGAAAACCCAAAAGAAATATCACAAAAGTTAAGCCTTAATTGTAATTTTAAGAAGAATTTAGCTAATATTCATTCAAAGAAAATGACACCTTAAATCATTCGTTTTCAATGCTTTTTAAGAAATTTTAAAATTAATCATTTTAATAAAAATCTAGAAAAAGTGATATTATAAGAGTAAATGTTTATGATTTCACTTAAAAAGATATGCTGGCCGAAGAAGCTTTATTAAAATGGATTTAGGAATTATAATATTATATAGGTATTTAAAAGTATAATATTATTTAATTTTATAATTTTTTTTCGTCATTTATTTTTTAAACGTCAGGAAAAAATGCAGAATTACCAAATGATAGGGCCTAAATTTTGTTTATAATAAAAAATCTTTATAATCTTTAAACTTCTAAATAGTTGTAAGAATTATTAATAGACATTTAAGGACAAATTAATAATTTAAATTACGATTTAAAAAACTTGGAGTCAGATAATCCTATAGCCCTAGGATCATTAAAACAAAAAATTGTGTAAATTATATTTTATACTTTCAAAAATTAGTTAAAAAGTTAAATAGATAAAATTTATAACTTTTACTTTTTAAAATACAGAAATAGCCTAGAATCTTATCAAAAGTAGTATAATAAAGAATCTGATCCAAAATATATAATTTACTGTTTGAATTTGATAGTCATTGAAAATTTTTTAAACATATTTAGAATAAAATAGGGATTGTAGTAATTTTTAGATTTACTTACTTATAAATTTTACAATAAAGAAGAAGAGGAAATTACAAAAGCATAAAAATCCTCATTTTACAAACACACATCACATTAACTAATTAAATTACCAGTTAATAAAGAAATAAATGAAGAAGATATTATTATTTAAGATCCAGAAAACCTAACTAAAAAACAAGCTTATTTTGTTAAAAAGTAAGTATATTAAAGTTCATCTCATATAACTTAGGGCAATAAGCCTCAATCTAATTATTTCGTAAAATTAGATTAAAGGAAAAATAATTCGATAAACAACAAAAAATCTTAAACCAATTTGCATTTTTAATCTCAAAATTTATCGCATAATAGAGAATAAAAAAATTTGAATTAAAATTAAATCTAATAATAATAGCCACAAAGTAAAATAAAACAAAGAAAAATTTCCAAAAGTTTAAAAAATGATGAAATTGAATAAAAATTATATATATACCAAAGTTTATTTAAACCTAGATTTTAATCCATTATAAGCCAAGAAGGACTTTAAAAAATGATTAATTCTCTATCCTCTTACAAATTTTCCCTTACAGAGTCGGTAAAATGTCTGTACCAAGAAATAATTGATAAATTTAGACACACTAATTTCTCATCTCTTTAAGCTAGAATTATTCATTTTTTAAAAGCTTATTTAAATGATGTAAAATTAAATATTTTTGAAAATTATTATATTATTATTATATTCTTAAAAGTATTAAAATAACATTTTTTTAATAAAAAAATAGAACTCCAAACAAATTGAATAAATTGTCCTAAATAATCCAAGTAGCGATATCATAATCCCTTAAAAAATTCATTATAAAATATAAATGAATTAATAATTAGATAAGATAATGATTTTTGAGACTTTGGACTAAGAAAATAGAGTAAATTATAAAAAAATTATATAAACTACTTTTTTTTATCATTTTAATCTATTAATATTAAAATTTAGGAACAATTTTATCGGAAGATTGAATAAAGTGGACAAATTTTTAACTAAAGATTTGAATTTATAAAATCAAATATTTTACGGAATTTAATTACTACAAATAAAAATATAAGGGCCTTTTCATTTTTATTAAATAAAATTTTTGACGGATTTAATACAGGTGACTGTGAATTTTTAAATGACATAATTTCTTATTTGGATACTGGATTTGGTCATACAGGGGAAAAAAATTATGTAAATAAAGAGGGCTAATATATTAAAGAAAGCTGCTTTATTTGCTAAAGATAAGTAAATTAAATATTTTTTTCTAAAATTATTATTTTTAATATGTTTATTTTAAATAGATATTTATTGGAGGAATAGTTATTTGTAGAATATGTGGTCATGGAGGACATTCTGAGCATATAACTAAATACTTTAAAGAAGTACTTACAATTACTTATAATATTTTTTATTTATTTTTATTAAATTATTTATTTATATAGAATAAAACTTGCCCAGTATGCGAGGCTAATGGAAAAGAATGCTACTGCTTCTCGTAAAAAAGAATGGCTAATTAATTTGCTTTTTGAAATATTTTTAACTAAAATTCTATATATATATATGGTAAATTATAATAAAATTTAAATACCAATAAAATATTCCTTGAATTTATTATTGTATTATTCTATCAAATATTTTCTAAGTATATTTTATTTAATTTCTACACACGTCAAAAAACAAATTCAACTAATAAAAAACAAATAAAAAAAATATTTTTTCAATTAAAAACTTAAAATATAAAAAAAATGAACATCTAGGATTTAATAATAAAATCCACTTTTCTTATTATAATGTCTTTTGGATATTACATACTTTATCCTAATTCTCCATTTTTGCCACTTTATTCATCTTTAACAGTAATTGGATGTCTCTCATATTTTTTTGCATAAAAAACAATTTTAGTTTGCAAAGATTTTTCTTTAAAAGCAAATTTATTTGGCAAAGACATAAATAAAAAAGGAACTCCAGAAGGTAATTTTATAATATAATATTGTATAAATATAAAATAGTTATCATCATTATTTTTTATATATGTTATAATAAATATAACTATTATTCTAAATATAATGTAATAAGAATATAAGTATTAATATAATATTAAAATTAATTAATGTTAAAATATGATAAAAACTTTATAAAAATATAATTTTTATTTGAAATTTTTTAGGTGAAAAAAAAATTCCTGAAGCACTGGGAATAGCTCCTGCCTCTGTTTTCTTCGTTGTTAATTCTTTATTAGTTTTATATTCATAATCAGTATCAGATTAATTTGTTTTGCAGCATATGGCAGGTAATAAATATATATATATGTGTTATTTAAAATAATAATTATTCTTAATTTTAAATCAAATATATGTTTCATATAAATTTTGATTTTTTTTTAATATTTTACTTTTTTTAATAATTGTATCCAGTTTAAGTTAATTTAATAATTTTTATGTAATTTTAAAGCGTTGATGTCTATTTTATTTATCACATTTTTGGGTTTTTGTGATGATGTTTTTGACCTAAGATGGAGATATAAACTTATATACCCTGCTGTCGCAAGTATACCTATAATAGTGGCTTTTAAAGGAGTTACTTATATTGTGACCCCAAATATTTTAACTTTAAGAGAAATATTAGGTGAAACTATTGAAATGAGTTACTTTTATTATTTTTACATACTTTGTTTAGTCATTTTTTGCACAAACAGTATCAATATATATGCAGGAATAAATGGACTGGAAGTCAGTCAAAGTTTAATTATAGCTTTTTCAATATTATTATACAATTTTTCAGAAATTTAAAGATTACCCGATTAAATTGATTCTATCAGATAGCATGAATTTTCGGTAAAAATTTTAATTTTAATTAATATATCTAATTATTTTTTTAATAATATGATTTTATCTAGATTATTTTGATTGTAACTTATATATCTGTGACTCTAGCTCTTTATAAATATAATAAATTCCCAAGTTAAGTATTTATAGGGGATACATTTTGTTATTGGTCTGGAATGGTTTTCGCAGTAGCTGGAATTTTAGGACATTTTTAAAAAACTTTGCTTTTAATGTTTATACCTTAAATTTTAAATTTTTTATACTCCCTACCCTAATTGTTCAATTTTGTTCCTTGTCCTAGACATAGACTGCCTTATTACAATACAAAAACTAAAAAACTAGAAGCAATTAAAACCAATATGAATTTGATAAATTTGTTTTTATGGATATTAGGACCTATGAGCGAAAAATAACTGTGTTTAGTATGTGTTATATTTTAAATCTTATGTAGCGGTATAGGGTTTGGAATAAGATATTTTGGTGCTAGTTATTTATATTGATAAAAATTGGCAAATATTTCATAAATCTAATTATTTAATTATTTTAAATCTTATCTATACATTTTATGTATAACAATTTAATTTTATGAATATTTTTATTATATTATTCTTATATTTGTGTTAATTATGTTTTTAATTTAATATATCAATTTGTTTATATTTTAAATCAGTAATGAACAGCAATCTTAAAATTTCAAATTTTTGAAATTTAGAACAAGTTTTTCTGATTACCTAAATGAGAGTTAGAAAAAATTGTATAGTTTTGATATTATAATAAATTAAAATAAATAATATTAAAATTTCACTTATAAACAAAAAAAAATAAAATAAAAAATATATTATATCTCAAGAAAAAAGAAATGTAAAATTAAAAAGGCTAATAATCTGAGCCATTTTTTGACGACAGCGTAATAAACTAAATTAGTTAAATTATTAGTAAATTTAATGGAAAGATTTATTAGTATTAAAGAAATAAAATTTAACTAAAGGACAAAATTTAAATTTACTAATTTTTTAATAACTAGATCAAATAAATTAAAATTTTATTAATTAACAAAAAAGATATATAAATTATGGTATTTTTATGAATCTTATTAATTTTTATATAATATAATACTAAGATGATAAATATAGATCATTTAAATACATCTGATTTATATATTATTATAATTATTCGACAATAAATATTACTTATTTTATAGATTCTTTTTAGTACTATTTCTAAGGACCCAAATGCCACATAATTAAAGCATGATATATAAAAATTATTTGAAATAGAAACTAATTAAAGTTCTTCAATATCTGAAACAAACTATTAAAATATGTAAAATTAATCTTAAACTTAGCCCAATATGTAGTAAAATGTTGATACTTTATAATTGTATTGTAAACATTTTTATAAAAATTAAATAATTTAGTATTAAATTTTAATTTTTAAATTAAAATATTTATTTTAGGCAATAACTCATTAAATTAGTTTGGATTTCCAAAACTAGGGAATATTTAATATCCATCAAAAAATGATTAATTTTAAACTTTAACAGCAGTATAAGCACTTTTAAGTTAAAGATAAAAAGATATATAATTTAGATCATAGATGGTTGAAACAAAAGCCAAAATAGAAAGTGATTTACAAATTTAAAGTGAAAAATATAAAAGAATGAGTGATTAATATGAAAAATAATCTAAATTAGCAGCCTCTATGGAAAATAAAGTGTTGTAATTAAAATAATAAATGAAAAGTTAGCAAAGTACTCACGAATAAATAGTTAATGATTTAAATAAAAATATAAAAAATTTAAATTAAAAATTGATTTAATCTCATCACGAAACAAGAAAAATGGAAATAGAGAAAGAAAAAGCTAAAGAATCTGTAAATAAATTTTTAAATAATTTCATCAAAATAATTTTAATTAATTCTAATTATTTTTTATGTAAAAAATATTAAATTATTTTATTTATATTTTTTTTCAGTTTAGGTAAAAAATTGGATAAGATAAAATTAAATATTAAAATAGCTCAGATTAAGTTTAATTTATGCATAATTGGCGAAGATAAAACATTAATAGAGAATAAATAGGTTAAATAGAGTATGGTGCTAGTATTTGTGAAAATTTAGACAGCATTAACAGAAAATTATTAGAAGAAAATTAATAGTTAAGAAATGGAATCGCTATTATATAATCGGAACTTAATGATATGGTTTAATAAGTTTAAAATAATTTTGTAATTTTATAAGAATTTAACAAAATTTTACATATTCTATAATAAATTATAATTTAATTTAATTTTAATCAAAAAGTTATAAACAAGAACTATAGAAACCCATGAAAAAATTGAAAATCTTAAGAATATTTATTTTCCAAATCTTGATTTAGTTAAAATAGATGAAAGCCTTTATTAAATGCCATTTGAAAAAGTTGGAGTTTAAATTATAACTATATATAATTAAAACTTTCAGATTGTCAGGGAGATTTTTAATAAAATTTTATCATTTGCATAGGTTAAAAATATTTGTTAAAATTAGTAACAAATTAATAATATTCATAATTAGTCCAATAAAAATGCCAATAACAAAATAATAGATAGTTTTTAAAACCAAACTAATAAAGATAATAAAAAAAGTAAATATATCAAATTTAAACTATTTAATTTAAAAATAATTTTCTTTTAATTATGATAGGCTAAAATTAAAAAAAATAAAAATAACTCTAAAGTCAATAAAATCAAACTTAAAATTAACACTTACCTTTAAATCACATAAATTTCAAAAAATAGCCAGAAATGAAAAAATAAAATACATAGAATAACAACAACATCGATTCTGAAAATAAAGAAAATTAAGAAGATACGGGAAGTGTTAGAATTAATAATTAAGAAAATAATGAAACTAATAATTTATAAGATATTTTGGAAAAAGTAAATTCTATGGATGCTGAAAACCATTCTAAAAAAGATGAATTAAATGAGTATAATTTTAAAAAAATATGAAAAATATTTTTTAAATGATTTAATTTATTTCTATAAATTTACAGTTTTGATTTCATAACCTACCAAAAAACAAATAAAATAAATAGAAGGCAAAAAGAAAACCATAATTTTGAAGCAATGTAAAACAAAAATTCTTAATTCAATATTTTTGTTAATAATGAACCCAAAAGTGAAAATTAACCATAAAATACTCAAGAAACCTAATAAAAATAAGGCCAAGAAAATGAAAATTAAATTTAAACTCAAAATTTAAAATTAAATTAAGCTTAAACTTAAAATTTTCCAATTTTAAATTCCCCAAATTAACAAAAAAAATCCCACCATTAAATTAATAGACTTAACCCTTCAAGCTCAAAAAAAAATGGTTTGTTATAAATGAGCCATTCCAGAAATAAAACAGATTTTTTTGCCTAATAATCGTAACTTAGTAATAACAAAAAAGAAATTTTAGACACAAGATCTGAACTTTCATTGAGTTTTGTCAGTTAAGTTTCTATTAAAGATGTTTCAGATTTACACTATATAGAAGATTTCCATAATAATTAATATACATAATATAATTAATAAAATAATTAAAACAATATTTTAGATAATATAAATACTAATAGCAATGAGTTGAATGTTAATTATAATATGGAGAAAACTTAAAAAGTAATAAATTAATTATCGATAATTTTTTATATACTAAGATGGAGCATTTAACAAAATAAATAAAAAAATAAAAAAATTAGTATAATTACTTTTTAAAAGCTTATTTTAGATGCCTTTTATACAATTATTTATTTTTATTTTCAAGAATTTTATTTTGAACTATTTATAAAAATATAAATTTTTTATTTGTTTCTATAATTTTTTAAATTTTTGAATTTTTAAAAATTACTATTGAAATATATACTATAGGCAATAGTTATGAGAATATAAAATATACATTTTTTATTTTCTATAGCTTTATATTTAATGATTAACATGTTGATCTTATACAATATTATTTTTTTTTACATTTTTTACAATTATATAAATTTTTTTATTTATTAGATCAAAATAAAATATTATAATAATTTTTTTACCATTATTTTTGTTTTAAAAGCCGTTTTAAATATTCTTGATTTTTTTTTTGACAATTTTATCTTATTTTAAAAAAGTGAAATTGACCCATCTTAATTAATAATTCAAATTCAAATTCATTCTTATATAAATTTTATAATGAAATATAATTTTAGAAATAACCACTTGTAAATGAACTTAAAAAATGGCATAGAGCATTTAACCATACCAATACAGAAACTGGTAATTTCAATGAACCAAATTAAAATAATAAAGGTAATCAAAATAATAATTATTATTGATTATGTAAAGTCATTATTATATATTATTTTAATGAGTATAAACTAACATGTAACTACATAATTAAATTTTATATCATATAAATATACTTAAAAAAAAAAAATTATATAAAAGAAAATAAGAAAATAAAATATATAATTATAATAAAATTTTATATATTAATTCAATTTAAATTAAATTAAATATCTTTAATCATTTAAATATAAAGTTAATATGTAACCAAATAATTTAAATTTTTATATGCTCTTTTATAAATTGTTATTAAACTACCAAGATAAAATAAATAGTTTATTGATAACTTCTTTCTTTGTTATGTTTTTATTTTTAATTAATTTGAATAAATAAAAATTAAATAAAATACAATTAGAAAAATTTAACAAATAATTTTAATTATTAAAAAAAAAAAATATTTAGGGTTGTATATATAAACAAAAAAGTTTTAAATTAAAGTTAGATAAACAAAAATTGAGATATAATTACAATTAAATACAATTCTATGGATATATAAGTAGTATCAAATAAAGATTTAATTTCTAAAAAAAAATAAAACAGGCTAATATATCCTTAAGAAAATCAAGATGACTGTAGCTAGGAAAATTAAGATATAAATGGCATTAATTAATAAGAAAATGATAAAATTTCGAGTCATTTTTATAACAAAGAATAAAATAATCACGATGTTAATAAAAATTAAAATAATGACGAACTTAATCAGAATGAAAATGAAAAAGATCATAAAGAAATAATTTAAAATTAAAATGGATAAGATAATTAAATAAATTTACCTTTAAAATTAAATCAAAATAAAAATGAAAATTATGAATAAAATAAATAAGAAGGCCTTTAAAATTAAAATTAATTAGAATTTTAGTAGCAAGAACTTTAATAAATAATTGAAGAATTAATTCCTTAAGTAATATAATTATATAAATTTTAAAGTCAATCTATTTACAAAATATATTTAAATAACAAAGATAAAATCTGAAATAAATTCAGAGATAGAATAGGAAATCTGCTAATAATATGAAATAAAAACTTAAAATGAAATAGAACAAATAAAGGAAAACGCAGGAATGTAAGTAGAATAAAATGTGGAAAAAATTCATGTAGATATGATAAGAAAATTATAAGAAAAAAAAAATGCACTTGATGTAGAATTAAATAAATTTGAAGAATTTAAAAATTAAATGTCATAAAAGTTGGAATAAGAGGTTAATTTATTTATTTAAATATATAAAGTAGTATAAATTTTATTTATATTCAAATTTGATTATTTAGATAAAAGAAAGTAAAAAAGAAGAGTTTGAAAGGGAAAAATAAATACTTCTTTAAAGTATTTATTAAGATATGACTAAAAATCAGACAATTATATAGGTTGAAAATGAAATGAGAAATAAAATTAAAGTTGAGTTTGAGGATGATCTTAAATAATAACTTGTTAAAAAAGATAAATTAATGAAATTGAATTACTAGAAAAAATTTTAAATGGAAAAAGAGAAATAAGAAAATGAATTTAATGTAAAATTATTATATATAATTTATTTATTAGACAATTTTATCTTTTAAATTTATAATCTAATAATTTATTTTAGGAAAAAATGGAATAAAATATTACAATAGAAACAGAAAAAATTGAAAAGGAAAAAGCTGAGTATACCAGATAAATATCTCTTATTTCTAAAACAATGAAAGATTTGGAATAAGAAAAAAAAGAAGGAAAATAAGAAATAAAAAATCAGTAAGAATTTTACTCAAACTAAATTTAGCAAATACAAAAAGAAATAGATTAAATCTTGAAAAATAAATAACAAATTTATGAATAAAAAATGTTACAGTAGAAAAAATAGCAGGCACTTAAATAAAAGCAAAAATAAATTGAAGAATAAATCTAACAATAATAAAAAGAATTGAACAAATAAAAAAGTCAAGAAGATGACTTATATTTTAAATAAGAAGATGAAAAAATGGACTAATATAAAAATAAACTTAAATAACAGCAACTTAAAAGCTTATAATAAAAATAATAATAATTATAGGATGATTATAGTGATGATAACACTTATGAAAATGAGGGAAATTAGTATAATGTCAATGATTAAGACTAAAATTAAATTTAATATTAAAATCAACATAATAATTAAAATATACAATAATAATAGTAAAAAATATTAGAATAATAGTAATTATTTAATAATAGTCGGCCCTTATAAAACAACTAAAATGTAAATAATTTTTTACAGGATACATGGAAATCTAAACCTTCTGATATAATGTAAATAAACTTTTTAAAATTCAATTATTATAGATATTCTATAGGTCGAAAAATCAATTGCTAAATATTAAAATACTGCATAATTAGTTGGGCTTAATATCATAACTAAATAAATAAAGATTATAATATAAAATTTGATTATTAAATTTAGATATAAAAAACGCATTTATTTCATTTTAAAAAAAGTAATTTTTGTTTTTTAAACAAGATGTCCAGTTTATTTGATTTTATATAATTGTCATAATTTAGCAATTTTTTTTTCAATCTATAATATTTTATATATTTTATTGGCTTTTAAAAATAAATAATATATTTCTTAATATTTAAATAAGGTACGACTTTAATTAAAATTAACTTTCTTCTGATTAAAAGTTTATACCCTAAAGCCCTGAATTTTAAACAACCGGATAAACAAATTAAAATTAATTTAGTGAATATAATTCATTGGGTAAGCAAAAGTGGTTTTTTAAAATAAATTATTAAAATTTACAAATTCATTTTTTAATTTGATTAATTTTAAGATAAAAATAATGATACAAAGTAAATGGCATATAACATTATGAAAAAAATTTAAGAAAAATATCCTGGAACTTTTAAAAATTCTTTGCAATCTTACAATAATAATCATAATAAAATCCCTTTTGATTAGTTAAAAGATTAAAATGAATAAAACGCATTTAATTCTTACCAAAATATAATTAAAAATAATAGCCTAGAAAATGATACGAAAAAAAATAGATCTCAATAAATAAATGAGTAAAAAAATTTTTTATTTTAAATTATAAAATGAAAAATGATAAATTATATAAATAGATTATTTGAACAATAAAATTCCTTACAAAGCTAGAAAAAGAAGTTTTTTATGAGTTAATTTGATAAATATAACAATTTAAATAGTTCATCTAATTAAAATGCACCTGTTATATATAATCCTGATTACTAAAATTTAGAAAATAATTAACTAGACCAGTATTTAAATTCTAATTAAAACCAATATCCATAATATAATTAATAAAATTAATCATAAAATTAATAATCAGAAGGTGAAAAAATTTCGGAAAAATATTCAACATTAATGGAAAAATTTAAAAAAAAACTGCAAAATTAGATTGATTAGAGAATAGGAGGTCAAAATCAATAGTAAACAAACATTTACTAAAATTCATAAATTTTAAATAACTAAAATAATTCTTACTATAATAATGATGGTAATAGTAATTATAATAACTTCTATCGAAACCAGTAAATATAAAATAATGAACAAAATTAAACATAATATATGAAAAATAATGAAAATATAAATATCAACAATAAATAAACTATTAATAAAAGAAAATAATTAAGCAAATATGACAAATTTTTTGTTCTTGATCCAACTAAAGATAATAAAAAAGATAGAGAATAGAAATTACTTAGAAGAGGAATTTTGACTATTTTATAAAAAGAAAAAGAATAAGAAATTAGATATATAAATTATAAAGAGTATTATCAATTGGATTTTATTAAAAATTTAATTTATAATAACAACATTAATTCTGAATAAGATCAATAAGTAGGTAGAATTTTAATTTAAACTTTATTTAAACTTACAAACTTTTATAAATAATTTATTTTTACATATTTAATAAAAAAAGTTAATGAAGAATTACAAGAACTTTTTAATGAACTTTTTTTGATGTAAGATAAGTGTAACGTCTCTATGTAGGATAGAATAAATTTTTTGGATAATTTAGAATTAAATTAGTAATAATTTTTTTACAAATTTATTAATATTTTTTTAATCAAATAAAATATATATATATAAATTTATTTAGACATAGTATTGATGCTGTAAAGAAAAAAATAATTTTAGAACTGGAGTATTATAGTTCATTAAACATAGACATAAATAGTAATAAAATTATTGAAAAGCTAAAATAAAGAGAAGCATTTAAAGAATAAATATAAACTTAAAATGAAAATTTTACTTATAAATAATATAAAAGATAATATCAAGCTATTCAAAATATAGGAAAAGAAATAAAAATCATTTTAAATCAAAGAAAAAAAAAATCCATATTTATGTGGAAAGGAATTAATGTGAATGATGTAAAATATAATATATTTAAAATTATAGTTAATTATTAATTATTTTTTAATTTTTAATTTTTTTAATATATTTCTTATTTCTATTTTTTATTAGATAATTCAAATGGATATATATGAGGATGAAAAACTTCAAAAAGAAGAGCTTAGAGATCAAATTGATAAAAAAGTTAAAAATAAATTCTAGTGATATAATAATCAATAAATTTTATTCTGTACTAATTAAGTTTTTATTTAATTAATAAAACTAATGTATATATTATAAATATCAAAAAAATTTCGAATTTGCAAATTTTTCTAATTGACATAATTTAAATATTTTAAGTATTTAATTTACAATATATATATAATATAATAAAGAATAATTAAAATATAAATGTATTACGTAGTTTTAATTTTATATATAACTTTTTTAGTTATTAATTATATAAAAATGATTATTAATTTTATAGTTTACAATATAATTTAAACGATTAATAGCTATAATTTTCAATAGGTTATAAATTTTAAATAGATTTTATAATTTTTGTATCATGATTATTTATTTGTTTTAAAAAAAAATTTAATATAATACTATAAAAAATTTTATTTCCTATAATTTTTTCATCTTTGTCTAATTTATTTGAAACACAATAATTTTCATATTTTAAAATTTCAATTTTAAAAATTTTATCAATTCATCTTTTTTACTAAATTTTATAAATTTTTCAAATTAATTAATTTATATCTTACTAAAATATTTTGTTTTTCAATATAGTTTTTACAAGTTAATAGTTGTTTCTATATTTTTATTTTATTTTCCAATTAATCCTGGTTAGCTCATCTTGGTAGAGCATGCGACTTTTAATCGCAGGGCGCTGGGATCGAGGCCCAGGTCGGGAGAAAACTTGACATTTTTTATATATTTTTATTTTATAAATTAAAATATAATATTTATATATTAATTAATAAACTAACGAATGGATATAATCTAAAGCATTAGTGACCTGGTTTTTTAAAATGATATTTAAATCGGTAAAATAAAATTAAAATATTAAAATTATATTCAAAATAATATAAATATTTACAAATTTTATCAGAATAAATAAAAAAATATATTTAATAAAAATAGAAGTAATATTAATGAAATTGTTCAGAAATAATAAATATACAATATTCAATTGTTAATTTTTTTTTTTATTAATATATTTAATATTTATAAAGATATTCTATTTATATTATAATTATTAATTTTATAAAAATAAAAGAAATATAACTTTTAATTAAAATTAATGATTTTATCATATCTCTAATTTCAAATTTATATGTATACTTTCCCTTTAAATTTCTTCTATAAATTGTCCCTAATCTAAATTCTGCTATTATGTAATATATGATTGCCCCTTTTTAATAAATTAATAATTATAATAATTTAAAATAATAAGATGACGATTTAAATTAAATTATAAAAAACTGTTTAGTTTTCAAAAATTAAATAACTTGTCTAATGAACTTTTAGGAATAAATAAAAGAAAATATTGAAAATTAGAAATTTTTTATACATATAGTTATTTAAAAAAAATAATTTAATAAACCATTGGCGCGGAATAACTCGAGGTCCTATAAGAAATATTTATCTAAAAAGCAATTGAAAATTACTAATTCTAGAATTGTTAAATTAATGCTATATTATAAGTTCTAAAAATAAAGAATTTTACATAATTTGGTGTAAAAATGAAAAATTTTTACTAAAATATGATTAAAATTATTTTTTTAAAAAGTCTATTTAACAAATAAAAATTCCTTTAAATTAAAATATTAAAATAACAATATAAAAACTGGATACTATATGCAAATATATGCGAATTTGAATATAAAAAAAAATGTTGCTGAGTTAAAAAAGCCATGAATTTTGTTTATCTTTCCCCCTGCCATTCTTTATATCGGCTAAAATAAAACGAAATTTTTATTAAAAAATCTACTTATTAAAAATATTTTCTAGTATTATCAATTTGAAATTTTAATTCGAGGACTCATCAAAATATGTAGATAAATATAAAAATCTGCTAGTAAAATTCACGGAATTTGGGATTTAATACTCGTTTATACTTTCAGCAAAGTTTTTCATTTTAAAAACTATAAAACGTACACTAATTGTTTTTGGATTTTTCTTCATATAATTAAATATTTTTTGATATTTTTAGTCTATTTTGGATTTTTACATCGTTTTATTTACTTATAAAATATATTATATTTAGCACCAAAAATAGTCTTATTTATCTCGTTTTATAAAGTAATTAGCTTAAATTCATGTTTAAAAAGATTAAGTATCTGATATAGATAATGTTTCTTATATAAAACACAAGTTTTTTTATGTACTAATTTTTCTAATTAATATGGATTTAATCTAAAATTTAAATTTACAATTAAGCAAAAGAATAGTGTGACTGGATTCATTTACCAGAATACATTTATATAAAACTTTAATAAAAAATGTTATTTGTATAGTCTCAATGTTTAGAGATATATACCATAAATCCAATATTTTTCATAAAAATTAAACATCTAGACAGAAAAATAAAATAATTTAAAATTATTTAAGCTACTCTAAATTTAAGTTCAAATTAGAAAGGTTCTATAATTCTTTAATTGCTTCGCCGATATATTAGGCACCCTTATCAGAGATGTCGCATTTCCTAAATAATATGTTTAATGAAAAAAGGTTAAAAAAGAAAAAAATTAATTTATGGTCTTTTAACAAGTAAAAATCAAATTTTTATGTTATTAAAAATTAATTTAATTTAATTACAATTAATAAACTAGTTAATAATAAGAATTTTATTACTATAATAAAATAATAAACCCATAATGTTAATTTTAACTTATTATATCTTATTTATATCAAATTCGTAAAATAATAAGATTTTTATTATTTCACCATGAAGAAAGCTTTTCTCAAAGTTCAATATTGAATTTGCATTTTGGTAAAATGGTGAATCAAAGCGGAGCCGCGCAGTTCCATTTTAAAAAGTTCGTGTAGAAAACGATATAGGAGTGAAATTTTCTAAAATTTTTAAATTCACTAACCGATTTTTTAAAAATTTAATTTAAATTAAACTATATTTAATTTATTATTTTTATTTGAAATAAAGAGAATTATTTAATAGTTAATAAATTACATAGTAATAAAAATTTCTACTCCTATAATTAATTAATAATATAGTATTTTTTTTAAAAATTTGATTTTTCCTTGTTAAAACACCATAAATTATTTTATCTACCATAAATTTAGGTACAAATCAGTGAGTTTTTTTTATTATTTAATTCCTTCGCTAATATATTAAGCACCTTATTCAACGATGCCATTATCCCTAAATAATTTATATTAATAAAGGAAATTTAAGAAATAAATTAAATATCACTTAAACAAAAATTAAATTAATTTAAATTATATGAGCTACGATAAATTTAGGTCCAAATTTGAGAAATTCTTTAATTCTTTAATTGCTTCACCGATATACTAAGCACCTTTATCAGAGATCTCATTTTTCCTTATTTAATATTTTAAATGAAGAAAATTTAACAAAAAATTAAACAAATTTAAACTATTTAAGTTACCTTAAAGTTAGTTCTAAATTTGTGAGGTTCTTTAATTCTATAATTGCTTCGCTGATATACTAGGCACCTTTATCAGCGATTCTATTTTCCCTAAATAATTAAATAATTATGGCATTCCCCTACCTACTGATCAAAATAATCTGTCTCGACAGACTTATTATTTGGGGGGCGTAAATAATAAACGAGCGAGAAAGGCCTGTATTATTTCATGCTTAGGGCCATATTTCTATTATAATATTTTTTTAGCTAATTTTTAAAAAATTGGCTATAAAATAAAAAATAGAAAAGAAGAAATAAATAATTTATAGATACAAAAATGTAAAACTATTAAAACAATTTTTTTCTCAATCATAAATAAATAAATTGCTCCAAAATTAGGCTTCGATATTTACAAAAAATTAAAAAAAAATTGTTTATATGTATATATTATTTTTATTTAAATCTATAAAATTAAATAAATTTAAATTAAACATTAAATGTCAGTTATATTCCAAATTTTCAATTTTATATTTACTTATTCATATAAGAGATTTTAAAAATTTATTTCTTTATGTAAAATAAATAAAATTTTAATTTTAGAATGCCTCTGCAAAATAATTATATTAATAACGTATTAAAAAGGACAATAAGTAAAATTTTATGCCAAAACTTTAATTTTTTTATTTTGGAATTTAAAAAATTACTGTGCTATTAAGTCAATTAAAAATATATTAAATTACGTATTATAAATAAAAAATAATAAATAAATATACAGGACCGTTTTTTTGGTACAAATTTTTTAAAAATCCGTTTTTTTGGTACAAATTTTTCATTTTTTTTAAAAAGTCCATTTTTTTGGTACAAAAATTCCAAAAGGTGTTTTTTTGGTGCAATTTTTTTTTTTTTTCATTTTTAATAATGTTAAAATTTTAAAGTAATTTTAACTTTTAAATCATTTTTTAATTGATATTATTTAATTTTTTTATGTACAATCAATTTTTTTTATTTTAAATCATTTTGACACTTAAAATATTATTTTTTATTTTAAAATTTATTTATCGTAAGCATTGCTATTTTTTTAACATAAATTATATATTATATTGTTATTTTAAAAATACAATAGTATATTTTTTATATTTATTGATGAGTAATTCTGAGATTAAATAAATTATCTGTGGGCAAATTAGTTACTCTAAATTTATAATTTTTATTAGATACATATATATTAATTATATAAATTAATTAAATTTTAATAAAAACCCATATTTATGCTGTTTTTTTATTAATATATTTTATGAAAAACTAGTTTAAAGAAAAATTATCAGATTAAAAGATACCATTTAATAATTTGATTATTATTTTGCGTCTAACTATATAAATTTGAATTTTATAATCGATTTTTGATAAAAATTTAAAACCTAAATGGAGCCTTGGAAGCAAGTTTCTAAAATAAATCATTATTATTTCATAATCTACGTCTTTGAAAAAAATAATTTTTTGAGCCAATTTTAAAATCCTTAGGTGGAATGCCACATTAAATAAAGTTAAACAAGTGTAATAGTCATCTAAAAAAAATTATTTTTTTTTAAAATTGAATTATCTACCATAAATTTAGGTTCAAAATGGTGAGGCTCTTTAATTCTTTAATTGCTTCACTGATATATTAGGCACCTTATTCAGAGATTTTATTGTAACTAAATAATTTATTTTTATAAAATATATTTAAAAAATAAATATAAAAATCATTTTAGCAAAAATTAAATTAATTTAAATTATTTAAGCTACCATAAATTTAGGTTCAAAATAGTGAGGCTCTTTAATTCTTTAATTGCTTCGCTAATAAACTAGGCACCTTATTCAGAGATGCCATTTCCACTAATAAATTTATATTAATAAAAAAATTTAAGCAAAATTTAATTAATTTATATTATTTTAGATACCATAAATTTAAGTCCAAATTTGTAAGGCTTTTTAATTATCTAATTACTTTGCTGATATATTAGGCACCTTTATCAAGAATGCCATAATCCCTAAATAATTTATTTTAATTAGGAAAATTTATCAGTATTTAATTAGTGTAAATTATTTAATCTACCCTAAATAAAGGCTCAAATTTGTAAGATTCTTTAATTCTTTAATTCCTTCACTGATATATTAGGCTTCTTATTCAGAGATGCCATTGGACCTATATAATTATTTTAATAGGAAAATTAAACAAATATAATAAAAATCAATTAATCAAACAAATAAAAAATTAAATAAATTATAATTATATAATTTACTCTAAGTCTAGTTTCAAATTTGTTAGGTTTTTTAATTCTTTAATTCCTTCACTGATATATTAGACACCTTATTCAGAGATGCTTCTATTATTACTAAATAATTTATTTTATTAAGAAAATACAATGCTTTTGTTTTTTTACCAAAGTTTTATATTAATCAAACCCAAAAAAAAAATAATCACCAATATTTATTTACTGTTTTTATATAAACTTACGCTTGTTTATTATTTTCATAAAAAAATCAAAAGCATTGTATATCAAATAAAATAAAAATCATCCATACATAAAATTCTATTAATTTAAATTATTTAAGGTACCTTAAATTAAGGTCTAAATTTGTTAGACTTTTTAATTCTTTAATTCCTTCGCCAATATGTTTGGCACCTTTATATGTTAAGCCATTAAACCTGAAAAATGTATTTCAATTAAAAAAATATAACAGAACAATAAAAATTAACTAAAAATCAAATTTAAATTATTTAAATAATTACCCTAAATTTAGGTCTAAATCCCTAAGATTCTCTAATTTTTTAATTCCTTCGCCGATATATTAGGCACCTTTATCAGATATACCATTGTACCTAAATAATTTATATTAATTTAAAAAATCTAACAAAAAATTAAATTAAGGGACACCCTCCCGTCCTGTTGGATAATATTATAATTTTGCTATGAGAATTAATAATTCATAAACTGAGATTTCAAAAACATATGTTTAAGGTTCGTGTCTCTCGTATCCTACAAGGGTATGTCATTTTAAAATTGAAAAAAATTTGAAAAATTGCACTTCGGAAATCAGTTTGGAAAAAATAAAATGCCTCAAACCAGGGCTGTTTCCCCCCCCCTCTTTAATTCCGCTGGCCAGCGTAATTTGAGAATTCTCAGCCGAATTAATGATAAATTTTAATTTAAAATACGTACCTACTCCCCCCTATCCTATAAATATTGTTTTTTTATTAAGCCGGCGGAATTTTAACCATTTGTTCAGCGGAATGGGAACTCGCCTGCCTCAAACCGAAAAAAACCTAAATTATATAAAAAATATACGTAGACTTCGAAAATGTATGTTAATAGCCATAATGTAAACTTTAGTGGTCAAAAATCATTTTACTTTAGATTTATCAACATTTTTTTAATTTTTTTCCAAAAAATGTTAAAAATATTATTTTTAAATATTATACAACAATTTTTTTATATAAATTCATTATTTTAAGGATGAAAATCATGCTTTTATTATCTTTAGTATAGTATAATATTTATTTATTTATTTATTTATTTATTTATTTATTTTTCAGTGATAAAACTGTAATCTTTAATATCTTATTTATTGTATTTCTTTTATTTATATCTATGTTAAATTTTTTCTTGTTAACCTCTTTCAATTTAAATTTACCTTAAATTTTTCAAAAGAAGGACTAATCAAAAAGTAAAAAATTGATTTTTATAAAATTAAATCATTATATATAGATTTAATTTATAATAAGCCCTTTATTTTATAGGGTGATTAAAAATACTACCATCATGTAGTGAAGATTTTAAATTTTATTTTATTTTAAATGTAATTTATATAAAATAAATCACTTCTGTATATATTCGGCATAATAATAATTTAGTAGGAAAATATAATTGTTAGGCCACCGTTTATAGTATATTATAAATATTTTAAATACGAGGAATTATATATACATTATTATTTTTACTCTAAAAAAAATTTCAAAATAATTTAATACCAAAGATTTAATTGTTACATTTTATTGTATGATTATAACATTATTTATAATAATTATGATGGTTTTTCCCATATGTGTTGGTTTTTCATTTTTTTTATATAATATTTAAATAAAGAACATCCTTTTCTTTTGTTTTTATAATAATATGATCAATTATTATAACTTTTCGCTTAATAAGGATAATTTACTTCTTATGCTTGTTTTTTGATGATTTTTATACAAAAAATTATTTTTTAAACACAAAAGAAAATTTAAACAATTAAAATACCGATGATCGCTGATTTATATGATATATAAACTTGAATTTCACGCCTTGAGTAATTTAAAAATGGTTCTTACTATGCATAATATAAGTATAGTACTAATTTTTTTGAAAGTATATAAAAAAATAAGTTTATTTTTTCAATTTTAAAATGACATATTCTACTAGATAACTAGAGAATGTACCACTATCATTTTTGAAATCAAAGACAATGAAATAATAATCTTTATAGAGCAGAATATGCAACTTTGGGGAAAAGGGAGGAGCTCTCCCTTAATTTAAATTATTTTAACTACCATAAAGTTAGTTTCAAATTTGTTAGGTTTTTTAATTCTTTAATTCCTTCGCTGGTATATTAGGCACCTTATTCAGAGATATCATTGTACCTATATTATACATTTTAATAAAGAAAAATTAACAAACAATAAAATATTATTTAAGCAAAAATTAAATTAATTTAAAATATTTAAGCTACTCTAAATTTAAATTCAAATTTGTGATATTCTTTAATTATTTAATTGCTTCGCTTATATATTAGTTACCTTTATCAAAGATCTTATTTAACCTAAATAATATATTTGTAATTAAAAAAATTTAAGAACAAATTTAACAAATCCAAATAATATTATCTACCAAAAATTTAAGTTCAAATTAGTTATGTTCTTTAATTCTTTAATTCCTTCACTGATATATTGGGCACCTTTTTCCCCTATACTATTTCCCCTAGATATTTTATTTTTATAAAGTATATTTTATACAAAAAAAAATTCAAAAGAAAAATTAAATAAATTTAAAATTTATTATCTACTTTAAATTTAGATTCAAATCTCTTAAGTTTTTTAATTCTTTAATTCTTTCGCTGATATATTAGGCTCCTTATTCAGAGATGCCACTCTAACTAAATAATTTTTTATATTATAATAATAATAATTAGATAAAATATTACATAATATTTTTTATATTATAATAATAATTAGATAAAATTATTTTTTATTTACATAACATGAAATTCATTTTCCAAATTTATAACAAGAATATTTACATCCTTTTATACTTTTTATAAATCTTCAATTTTATCGATCTCTTGTCTTTTGGGTTCATTTTTTTCTTTTTCTAATAATATTTTTTTATTTTCTTTCTCTTTTAATAATTACTCAAAATTTTATCTTTCCAAATCTTGCTATTCTTATAAATATCTTAGCTATTTTGTTTAATTCTACTCTATCCTAGCTTCTTTCTTTTATTTATCCTAAATTTGAAATTTTTTTAAATTTTCTATTTACTCCTTTTAATTTTTCAGTAAGTTTTACTTTTATTTTAAAGTTTATTCATAATCAAGGCCTTTTGCATCTTCAAATAATTATTTATGGGGTTAAATTAATTCTATAAAAATTATTGAAAAAATTTACTTGTGTTTATCTTAAAATAAAATGAAAATATTTATGCATTTTTAAAGTATTACAAAATATTTATTTTTTATAGTTTACCTTTATCACTCTAATTTACAGAAGCTACTTATTTGCTCAAAATCAATACTTTCTTTTGTAACTCTTTGAATAATATTTACCTTTTTTGGAACTCTTTACATTTATTTTAGTATTAAATTTGGAGACTATCTAATTTGGCCTTAAAGTCAATATTTTACTTTTCTATAACTCTACTTAATTTAGCAATTTCTAAGCAATGATTTTAATTTAAATCCTTCAAATCTTTTAATTATATGTCTTATGATTAGTTTTTATCGTAAATTTACTCAATTTCTATTTCTGCAATGTTTTATTTGTTTTAAAGTTGTTGTATTTATTCTTAATTTTTTATGCTAGAATCTATGATTTATTTGAGCTTTTAATTATTAATAGCTAATTAGATTTCTTTTAACTCTTATGTTAAAGTAAACTAAGTCTTTAAAATTAACTTTGATTATTATTAAATCTCTTGGATACTTATCATTCTATTCGTTTCGGTATTATCCCAAATTTCAGAAAAACCCAGACAATTCTTAAAAGTCATGCATAACATGATTATTATTTATATATTTAATATAAATGTTTAAAATTATTAATTAAAGATAAAAATTCTCTGAAACAGAATTTGTATCAATTATATATTTTCTTAATTGTTAAAAAATATAAAAATTTTCATTTTTATATATGTACACAAATAAAATTTATAGTTTACTATAAAAATTATTATAAATTTATATAAAATAAAATATAATTTAGATAAATGTATTATAATTATTTTATTGCTTGATGCAAAATATTATATTTAGTTCAAATTATTTATTATTAATAATAATACTAATAATTTCTACTATTGGTGAAGTTAAAAGTAATAAGATCAGTGACATTATAACATAATTTTTTAATAAATATTAAATTTTTATTAATAATATTATTATTTTTTAAAAGAAATCATTTTTATTTTATTCTGAATTTAATGACTTTTTTTAAAATATAATTTTAGAATTTCCAAGATTTTCTGAGTTGGGAATTTAACCTTTCTCTATTTTAATAAATAATGGTTATTAATTTATGTTTAAGATATATTTACTATGATTTTATTATTTTTTTATTAATTTTTAGTTTTCTGTTTTTATTTACTCTCATTCAAAATCAAATATTAAGAATAATCAGAAGAAATATATTAAATAATTTTTTTAAATAGAATTTAAAAATACTATTATTGTAAATTTGAGAAAATTAAAATAAAATAATTGATTTAATGTGTTTTGTTAAAATTAAAATTTATAAAATAAACATATATATTTTTTAAAATTTAAATAGTTTATTAAAAAATTTGTATTAAAAATTAATTTAAAAATAGTAATTTGTAATAAATTACCAGTTGTTCTTTTATTTTTACCTTTATATATATATATTTTTTAAAAGATATATTTAAACTATTTTATAGTAGTTTATATATATATTTTACAAATTTTTATATTACTTTTAATATCGTAATATATAAGAATTTAAATTCATTTAGCGTTAATAATTAATTTTTAATTATTTTATTTATAGCTTTTGTTAATTATTAGTATTATGATTTTAATCTTATTTTTTATTTAATATAAATAAAATTTTTATCAATAAACATATTTTTTGAACTTAAATAAAATTTTGTAATATATTTATCATTAAAAATAAATATCTCTCTAAAATAAAATATAAAATATAAAGAAAATAAAATAAAATAAAAAATACAATACAATACAAACTTTATTCTCTAACAATAATTTTACACAAACTCAAATATATTTATACATGAATTCTTCTAGATTCAATTAATATTAATCTCCATAGAAAGGTGGAATATAAGTAGTAAATTCAAATGCAAGTTTAAACTTATAATAAATAGGTTGTGATTAACAATTTACAAAAAATAATGATAACCTATAAAATGAAACATAAGAATTTGACAATATTCAGAAACATTAATAAAATAACCAAACATTAAATGAAATTAATATGAATAATTTTTCCCATTCTATGAATAGAAACAACCAAAGCACGAATACTTTTTACGTTTAAACTGATTAAAAAGATAATTTTAATTAATAAAATAATACACTATTTTTAAATTCAAATAAACAACTAAGTAGTATTCCTAAAAAGCCAAGGATTTTATCTAGTTCTAAATTTTCATTTAACAATATAATTTCAAGAAGTGTTTCACCAAATTAGCTAAAAAAATTATAACTCTAATTCTCTCCTAGTCCAAGAAAAAATTAAAAAGATTAATAATAAAATTTGAACTACAAATAATTGTAAAATAACAATAATACTAATGTTAATGATCTTCAATAGCAGTATATAATATAAAATAATATGAAAAATTACTAACAAAATTAAGATAGTTTATACCCATAAAATAATGATAATTTATATTAAACCAATAAAATATAGTAAATAAGTAATTATAATACGAATTATTCAAGTGCCTCTCCTCCTTAAATTAAATATTTATAGAATTAAAACATTCACCCTGATTACCAATTTATTTTTAAAAAAATTAAACCATAATAATAAGAATAATAACAAGCAATAATGCAATAACCTTAATAATAAAATGTTAATGTAAATGAAAATAATAAAGGTTAAGTCTAGCATATATAAACATAATAAAATTAATAAAATAATTTAAATAATATTAATTAAAATCTATAAAACAAATAAAGCAACTATAATAGTAATTAATCAATTATTTAACTAAATAATACACAAAGCTATTAAAAACCCTTAGTTTTTATGTAACCATAAATGCCCTTGTAAAATTAATCTCCAGGTATTCATAAAAAATCTAATTCAATTTCAAGTTTTTCATATAGTTATTACGATGAAAACTCAATTATGTAATAAAATTCAATTTATAATTCACCTCATAGGTATAAAACACCGACAAAATTTGTTAATAAGGTGTATATTTCTCCTAGAAAAACCATAATTAATCCATCACATGTTTAAAATAATCATCAGCACTTTAACAGCAAATAAGAATACTAACAGGAGTTGGAAAAATTATAATAATAGGATTAATTTTAAATAATTAAATAAAAAAATTAAGAATAAATATTATAAATTAATTCTATTGAAACACAGTAAACCATTAATAATTAAAAAAATTAATTTGCAAGGTAAAATCTGCATAAATAGGAATTAAATTAAAATTAATAAATTTTAATAATTCCTTAGAATTCTGTATAGATGTAATAAATTTAATAGTACCCCAATTAAAATCAATAATAAGTATATTAATAATAACCTTTACTTCAACTTTAAAAAGTATAATTTTCATCGTAAAAAAATTTACCAGAAAATTAGATTGGATAATAGTAATTTCATAAAAATTAAGATAAAATCATATAAAATTATAATAATATTACAAATAATACAAATAATAGTAGTATAGAAAAAATTCAGTAAACTCCTTCGCCTTAAGCATAAGATTAATTATAATAAAATATTTTAATATAAGATTAAATAAAATAAGATTACAATATTAATAATAATGAGCAATTTAAATAAAATTAATAATAGAAGTAGTAATAAATAAATACCAATAATCAGCAAATTTAAAATAATTTAAAAAATAATCATAATTCAACCATCACTAACAGAGAAAGTGTTCTCAGTAATTTAACAAATTAAGAAAGCAATTAATTCCAAAGTTTTTAGTAAAAAAATTTGTAAAATTCATCTCATATTTACAATCAGTCTTACAATTCTATAGATATTTAAAATAAAATAGTAAATCGTCTTCAAGCAATGAATATTATAGAAACCTAGAAAATTTACAAATCCAAATCCAAAAGCAATAGCCCTGATTTAAGAAATCAATAACACCAATATTTATATGGTCAAACTTAAAATACAAATAATTTGGCTTCTATTTTGGCCACATAAGCGTCTTATGAGCCCTAAACTATTTACAGTTTAGAATATTTTAAAAAGAAAAAATAATAATAATCAAAATAATAATAATAATTATAGGAATAATAATAATAACAAAGTAATTAAAGTTCTGCTAAAAAAAAATCCACTTACGCAAATTCTAGATAATATATAGCTTCCAATTTAAGTGCATTAAATAATAATGATGATTCTTTTAATTATACTTCTTCTTATTCAGTGACAAAGAAGTAATTATCACCTTACAAAATTAGACATACTAGTTTATAAACTTAGTAACCTTAAGTTATTAGTATATGTAAATTATTATATTTATAAATATAATTAAATATTTTCTATTTTTATTTAATACATAATTTTTGTATTAAAGTTTTTTATATACCTCAAAATAAATAATTATTTTATTACAATAGAAGGCTTAGAACAGTAACAAAAATAGTAAAAAGAGCTTTTGTAACTTGTTTTTGACAATCCTGATTTTAAAATTGATAAAGTTAATAGGGACAACCAGCACATAATTTAGGATTTTGGAAAGTTGTTTTAAAAATTTGAATCTTATGAAAACACTATAAAATAATTATAATTAAACAGAACTAAATTGCAAACATAAATAGGAATATCATAATCTTCCTAAAATTTATACACAAGCTCTAAAAAATAAAACACCGAGTTATACTAAGAAACATTAAATGATGAGGACATAACAGGGTTAATAGATTTTAAAATTGACATAGATCAAGTCAAAAATGAGAGTGAAGAGCATGAAAAATCTTTAATTTAATAAAAAATTGAATATGATATAAATGGAAATCCTATAAATTAAAAATTTAAAACCTAAAATTTACTATCAAGCACAAAAATTAAAGAAGAAAAACCACTTTTTTCTCATAAATATTAACACTCTACAGACAAAGGGTACTAAGTAAGTTCTAATTTACTTAGTAGTCCTTAAAAATACAGGCTAAGATACGAAGAAAATTTAGTTAAATCACCTGAATAGTAAGAAATTTAAAGCAAAGATAGAAACTAATTTTTGGAAAATAGTTACTAGTAATTGCATTTTGATAAATATTAGACTTCTTATAAAAAAAAATATACTTAGAGAAATTTGGAAGATAAAAATTAAAATTAAAATACATAAACAGAAATTAAATTAAATAAACCAATAGTATAAAATAAGGAAAGTATTGATGATTTATTTTAGTAGGCAAAAATGAGAAGTAAAATGCTCATTTAATAGTATGAAACCAAAAAATAATAAAAATTACAAAAGTAAAATGATATCCCATAAATTTTAAATATTATTTTATTTCATTCTATCTTACTTATATTTATTTTTATATTATAATATTTAAGTTCTGAAAGAAATATTTAATAACAACCGCAATAAATTTAAACCGACAGAGTTACCTTTAGAAATGTGGAAAACCTAAATAAAAATGCTCCCCTATAAAATTAATAATACTTTTAATTAAAAAATAATAACAGCCATAATAATAGCACTTAAATTGTGGAATTAGAAACCGGGCAAGTATTGAATATTAGTTAAAATTACCATTTAGATTCTTAAAGAAGTTAAAATGATATGATAAAAACTTCAAATTTAATTTAATTTTAAGTAAGTTAAATGGGTCACAGTAGATAAACTTCGATTCCATAAACTGAAAACAACCAATAAATTAATTTTTAAAACTAATAAAACTTTAATAATAATGAACTTAATTTCCAAAAATAATAATAAAATTTTTATTAGAATCAATAAAACATTTAATTTTATAATCAAAATTAATTATCTTAAAACAATAATTAAACTGTAAATAATAATAACAATAATAGTTTATAGAATTTTGAAGATAATAATAACAATATTAATAGTAGTCAGCGAAGAAGTTCCAGAAATTCCAAAAATACTTAAATTTATGATTAAAATTCAGATTTAAACCAAAGTATAAATAATGGTCATTTTGATACATAAAATATTTAGTAATAACAACATCATCAATAGTAATAATAAAATGAATAAAATTAGCTTGTAAAAAACTAAAGGGAACAAAATTCTTCAAATAAATAATCAGAACAATACCCTAGTTATAAGAAAAAACCTCCTCTAAAATTAAATCTTGATGAAGTTAAACAAAATATATAAAGTTTAAGAATGTCATCATAGTCAAAAAAAAACAATGAATCAACAGAATAAAATTATTAATAATAAAATTAGGTTCTATAATTTTACTAAAGTCTGCAAAAAGCCGAATCCAAAGAAATAAATGATATTAATATTTAATCAAATTAATAAAATAATTTCGCTAATTTTATAGAACAAAGTAGTTTTCAATAATTTTATTAATAATAATCTTAATCATCTAAAAATTAATCATAATCTGGAAGTTAGAGAAATTCAACTTAAATAACAGAGTCAAATTATAATTACAATCAAAATAAAGCGTTTTAATAACTTAATAATGATATTATCATTTAAGACTAAAATAATTTAGAAAATTCTTAAAACTATTAATAATTATAAACTTAACAATTTTAATACCAAAATTAAATATAAATATAACAATTATAATAAGATTAAATTAGTCAAAAAAGTTAAAATACTAATAAAACTCAGCCAAGTTCCTAAAATTAATTTCAGTAATTCAGTAAAAATAATATAGAAAGCTTTTAAGACGAAAATGATAAATAAAGTTCAACATAAATATAAAAATAACGGTAAAACGGCTATTAATAAGATGAAATATAAAATTAACTATCCAAATCTGATACATTAAAATAAAAAAGTAATGATATGAATTTCAGTGACCCATCATTTAAATAATAAAAATAAAATAATTATCAATATGATAATAAAAGTTAAAGTGACTAACAATAAGAGAATAATTCAGATATAAATAAATACACTCCTATAAATACAGTTTAAAATATTTAAAATGATTATTAAAAATATAATGAGTAAATTTTAACTAATGATAGTAATAATGATAATAAAAAATATGATAAAAGTGCTAATGGTAGTGTCAAAAATCATGATGGAAATAACTAAAACCATAAGAATTCCATAAATATTGAACCATGAACATCTTTTATATAATTATTTATACATATATATATATAATTTAGGTTTTTATCTGAATTTTCTATTAAAGATGTTATCATTTTTGTTATATTAATATAAAATTACATCAAAATATAAATTAATATAAAATATTATAAAACTATTTATTTAATTTGTTATATAGAAAATAAATTTGAATATTTTTAACTTTTATAAATTATTTTATTTCATATTTACTTTAAACCTTCTCCTTAAGTTGTTTATTTATATGGAATACTATCTTGTTTTTGAACTTAAATTGTATCTTAATCAATATTATTATGATTGTTAAAATTTTGAATAACACTTACTCTTTAATTAGAATCTCTGCTGAATCTAGGTAAAGTTATAATATTTGAGCTAAATTATTAAGAAACTTGATTATTAATTTTTTCTTATATATCTTTTTTTTATTATCTACTGTGATTTAAATTGTATCCCCAAGCTTATGATACTTTATTTTTACCTTTAGATCTTAACATAGAAAGCCTTTTTTAAGAGTACTTGTTCTTTATATTTTACCCATTTTATTATTTTTTTGTATTTCTTAAATTCATTTTTTCTATATTTTTATTAATATTACAATTTATTATCCTAAAAACATTCTTAAAATTATATTATGGGTAATAAATTTTCCACTCTTTCATCGTTTCGGAAATTATATCGCCAAAAACATTAAAATTAAGTTCTATATTTAATTCCTAATCAAATTCCTTTAATGTATCACTTTAAAATAAATTTAACTTAAATAACAAATTATTAACTATATTTTAATTATTAAAATTTATTTAAATATATATATAAATATATTATTTATATATTGATACACTTTACCTTTTTAGCAGTTTTAAATGTTGAAATAACATAGATTTTCTAGCATTTTATTCTTGACTTAATTTTCTTAATTACTCAGTAACCATTTAGGGTTTTACATTTAGAAAGCTTTATTTATTTTAATTTAAATCATTTTTAGAATTAGAATTTTAATCCTACTAAAACATAATTGCGCTTTGTTTATCATTCACTGGAATTTACTTTGAACTGGCAATTATTGACTTTGATTTCATATTAACACTAGTTTTTTATTTTTTAGTGTATTATTTTTTATAGTTATTTTAATATTATTGTCGGTATTTTAAATACAATTATTAATTATAGTCCATATTTTAATATATTTATTCTTATGTTTCCATTTAATTTTTGGGATATTATTAGAATTGTGAACCCAAATTTTCTTAAAAATTTTAAGTTTATGTGCCTGAAAGATTTTTATAGACTTAAGGACTTAATTAAGCTAAATTAAATAAATAAAAAAACAAATAAACAAATAAATAAATAAATATTATTAAATTTAAAATTTAATATTGTTTAATGAGATTACTGAAAGTTTTTATAAGGTTTGAACTTTTTTGGTTTTTCTTTTCTCTTTATTTTTCTGAGCTGCTATTTTATTTTATGACGGGGTATTATTTTTATACCTAAATTGATATTAAATCATCACTATCTGAATTTTAAGTATAATCAGTAAAATACCTTTTAAAAATATAAATATGTTTATTTTATATACATATAATAATAATATATTTTAGAAATAATTTCTAACTAAAAGTATATTTTTACTTAAAAATTATTTAATAATAAGTAAGAAAAATTAAATAAAAATAATATAAATATCATATGTTTACACATGAATTTATAATTAATACCAAGTATATATTTAGATTTAAATTTAAATATGTTTTGGAGTTTGATAAATTTATCAAAATAAATAACAATTAATTTAAATATTGTTAATTTTTTATAATTTATTTTATTTTTTACGAGTCACTGTACTCATAGTCAGATTCTTTTCCTATCATCAACCATTTTTTAACATAATTATCGATAAATAATTCTTGCTAACTCAATATTTCATCACACTCATTCTCATGATAATATAAATCGGCATATGCATTTACCGAATTTTAGCTTCTTTAAAAATTTTAATTTCTTTGTTAAAAATGGGATTTAAGTAAATTAAATTTCTTGGTTTTATTAAATATTAAGTGAGTATTTGGACAATTCTTGCTTAAATGGTCTGATTTAGCACAAGTAAAGCACTTAACTCTAAGTCTATGAAAATCGTTATTTTATAAAGAGTCTTTAAGTATACAAAATTTCTCGAAATCTTCTTTAATTCCTTTAATTTCACATTTCTTTAAAGTTTCTATAAATGCATTTCTATTTATTTTTATAACATTACAAAACTCTGTGCATTCTATGTAGTATAATTTTATGACTTAATTATAAAACATTTTTTATTTATTAAATTAAACACGAATATTTTTACTTATACCAGAAGTTCGGGGATGACCTGTCATAAATTCTACTTACCCAAATTAATCCCCTTATTGTAGTGATTTCAAAATAGTTAAAGGCATGTCAGTTTTTCCCACTTATTAAATAACTTAGACGCTTCCTTTAATTATTTTAAAATTTATATAGAAAAGAAAAAATTAATAGTTAAATTAATGAGAATTAGATAACTATAAAATTACCCTTCATAATATAAAAATAACTTAAATCTTAATAGTCATTTTCTTTGAAAATAAACTCATCAGTGCTAAAGGTAAGCTCCTCGACCAAATCAAATAAATAGTTTGAAATAAAATTTTGTGAAAAATTATCGCTAAATAATCTGATATTCTTTAATATGTTTAGGTTAACTTCTTTTTTAATTTCTCTGCTTAATTTATCTGGTAGATTATTTATCACCTCATTAGTTTTCTCCAAACTCATTTCTTTTTATTAGTTATGGTTATATTCTAAATAATTTTATATCGATAGTTACAGGTCTTAACCAACTCTTTTAGTTTAAAGATATCTATTTATGCTATAATAATATTTTAAGAAAATTATATTAATATTATATAAAATTTTAAATATATTTTTTATATATTAATATTTTTAATAAATTCATTACGTTGTTAGATTTATCTTCAATTACTTCTTGTTATAGTTGATATCATTCAGGATAGAACCCACTAAATTTTAATATTTATTAAATATGATATAAAAATGAAAATGGAAATTAATTAATTACATTCATTTAAAGAATATCCGAAAACACCACAATTTACTATCATAATAATAGTCAGATAAACTCTCTCTTCATATGTTTAAGGTACAAATATTAATACAGTTACCATACTTGAAGCAGAACAATTAAAACTAGTTATATAATGCAACCATATACTATCTTCTTCCACTAAGTTAGCCTAGTGTAGCCAAGTTCCTTCTTAATAATTTAGATATTTAACTTCTAGTTCACCTAGCGCCTATTATATATAAAATAAATATTAAGTATATATATATATTAAAATATTATTATAGTGAATTCTTCTAAAAGGTTAAATATTGAATTAAAATTATAAATTAAAACTGTTTTACATGATAGAAAATAGAGCATATATGAGAAACTATCAATATAAATAAACAAAGTCCTAACAACTCGGCATATAATTAGCTACTTTACTTACTTTAAAAACTCCGCATAATAAAACTATACTTTTTATTTACTGATTTTAGTTTAAAAAAATATAATAATTTTATTAAGAAAAGTAAAATTTGATTTCCTATATAATCTTCCGCCAAAATAGGTACAAGTGCTAATAAATCAAAGATAAGGTAGTTTTTACCATAATATACTAAAATTTCTAAATGATTCGTTTCTAAATGACCATTAATATAGGGCATAGTTAATAATCCTTTAAATATATCACATGAAAAAGTTATCAATCCTATGTAATGTATGATATTTCTTAATTATTTATCTTTTAGTTCTCCACCATATTGATAGAAAATGTTTATTGACATTGCCCAAATTATTAGAATATTTATTATGTACAAAATTAAATCTATTCGAAAATTCAATTTACTACTTGGATTAAATAAAGGAATTTTTTGGTAAAATTGAAAAATTTCATATAAAAACTATTCGATTGGCTTTTTTTGTTTTCTCCTCCTAAAATATAATTTTACATAAAAAAAATAATAAATTAGTAAAAATACTTTTATTAATTCCAATTAAATAAAAATCAGTAATATTAATGATCAATTTTTTTTTAATACCTTTTTTCCACATTAATTTCATCACCTTAATTTTCAAAATTAGCATATGCAGCAGAAAGATCATTTATTTATTTTTAAATTAAAAAAGGCGAAAATATTGCACTGCATTTAATTTTTAACCTTATCCACTTTTAAACCTTTTTCCACCTATTTGACATATATGTAGGATTTTCCTTTATTTTTTATAAATATCTTTTTTTTTAAGTGGACGTGTATGCGCTACCCGTTTCTGTACTGGTTTATTCAATTGAATTTTTTCCTAGGTTTTCAAATTAACTATTATTACAAATAAACTTAGAATTTCTTAATTTTGTCGATTTTTTCTTGAAGTTGCTTTCTAATATATTTCACTAATTTAAAAAAAGTTGGGCCTAAATTTATTACCATATTTTATTTATAAACTTAATCAGTTAATTTAATTTTTTACTTATAATTTATCATATAAAATATCTAAAAATTATTTTTGAATTATAAACTTATTGATGAATTATTTTATTAGAGTAAATAATTTATATTTAAAACTATTATTTCCATAATCATAATAAACATGAATATACAATATTTCTTAACATAAGATTAATTTTAAAAATTAAAATAACTTAATAATTGGCCAACAACTTTTTCAAATTAGTATTTTATTATATGCAAAATTTAATAAACATTTTATTAAATAAATAAATTTTTACATGAAAAGTTTGTTTAGGTTTGAATACCATTTTCTGAGCTTATATTTTTATTTTGTTAGTAATTTAAATTAGCAGTTTTTTCTTAATCATTTTTTTATGAAATAATTGTTAGTTTTATATTCTTTTACTTCTTTTATTCTTTTTTTTAAATAAAAATAAATAAATAGCTAGGTATTTGAATATATATTTTTTTACCCATTTACGAAAAATTATTACGATGATTCAAATTCTCATTTTAGCTAGAATTTCCTGTAAATTTATATAAATTTATTTTGTATTTTTATTAAATAAATATTTTTTAAATTATAGTATTAGAGTAACATACAAAAAATAAAAATAAAGCAATTATTTAAATATTCCAAAGCTTATTAAATACCCATTTTAATTTAAGAGGTTTAGCTCAAATTTTAAATATCCTAATTTGCTGTCATTTTTTGTTTATCAATAAAATTATTTCCTTATTTTTCAGAAGACTTTAATGAACTTTCCAATTTTATTAATGAATTTTAAGGCTAATCTTAAAAAATTCGATTCTTAATATTTGAAATACTTGATTCTAAATCTGACTCGTACTCAATAAATTGGTCGTCATATTTTTAAAAAGATGATAACTAGGACTATTAATTTAGATTTTTTTGTATTTAAAATTTATTTGCTGACTGTTATAAATATTAAAATGAAGAGTTATCGTTCATTTTAAACGAATTTTTATTTTTTATTTTAATATTTTATATAAAAAAAATTTAATTACAATTATTATTAAATATCAAAATAAAGCATCACTTATTTATTAACACCAATTTACTCGATAGTAATCAAATTGTTAAAAATAAAAAGACAATACTAGAAATTATAAAAATATACAAAATAAATAAAAATATGAAGCACCATTTATCATTTTAATTTATTTTAATATTTACATTATTTTAATAAAAATAAGAAAATGATAAAAATGTTTTTCTAAATTTAATTTAATAATAAACAAATTCAATTATATTTTTATGAATATCATAATATAGTTTATTTTCGTTTCCATGTCATTTTTTTATTGGTTTTTTCAGTTATCACTAGCATGCTATTTTTGTACGTGCCCCTTCTTTTAGGTTATTCAAATTCTACTCCCATAAATTTACATTTTAAATTTCTAAAATTATTGATTTCTTTAATTATATTTCTAACATTTTATTTATTAAAATAATATTGGTATTCCTTTTAATTTTCAAACCACCCATATTACTTTTAATCCAAAATTTCGTTCTTATATTTCACAGGACACTTTTCCCAATTTTTCAAAAATTAAAGTTAAATATTATTTTTGCTACTTACATTATTAATTTTTTTCTCATTTTCCTCTTCAAAATTACTATGACTAAGCTCTTATATACTTTATAAAGTTTTAAGTGTCTTATTTTACTGAAAATAATTATATTTTTTATATTTTATTTAATCAGAAATATCACTACCCGTATTTTACTACATGTTAATCTAATTATTTAAAATTTCATTTTTTTAAATTTTTCTTTATAAATTCTAAATTTAATCAGAAATTTAAAAATTAAACTTATTCATAAAAATTCCCATAGCCTAGCTTAGCATTCTATCTGCAATACGAATAGGTAAATTCACATCATATTCTTTGTGTAGCCTTTTTAAAAATAAATATAAAAAATTTTTAATATACTTCTAATAATAAATAAATATATTATAAAAATATTTAATAAATGTATTAAATTAATGATTTTTATAAAAGCAATTATTAATTTAATTTATAATTATCTTTGTCTTTTTTACTCAGAACGATTTTCCAGTGTATCCATTTTGAAAGAGAGATTTCTATAAGAGTTATTTTATTTTTTATGTTCATTAGTGCTATGTCTAATATTTTGATTTCTAAATACATTAATTTATCTTCTTGAAACATTTTTTCCTTTTAATACACTGTCTTTGGTTGGCGATTAAATTTCAGAGTCCTAATTACGTATTATTGTGCTTTTCATTTTATTATTATTATTGTTGTTGTTATTCTTATTTGCATATTGATAATTTGATTGCATATTTTCTATTTTATCTCCGATTTCATAAAAATCATTTACATGTTATTTAGAATTTAAGATCATATTTTTATAACTATTATTGGACTCAAATCGCTCCAGTTTTTTAGCAGGATTTTTTAAATTTAATTGTTTATTTTCCATGTACTATGAAATATTTTCAGTAGAAAACATTTTATGCATATTTGAATGTTGTTTAATTTCCTTCCGCTTGAAATGTTTTATCCTTTAAGAGACCTGATTATACTTTGATTTATTGCCTTAATTTTGATTTTAATTTAAACAGTTATCTTAATTTTGGCTTTTATTTAATAGTTAAGGAGATTCTATATTAGACATAGTTTCCTTTTAATCCTCTGAATTTTTCAAATTAAGAACTTCGTCTTTTAAATGAGCGTTTGATCTTGTTTATCCATTAGATGACTAATTTATATTCATATCATTAATTTTGTCAGAATTAATTATTTTATCATTTATTTCAGATTGTGAAAAACCATCATAATCATTATTATTTTAAAAATTTTCCCCAAAATCAGTTAGCTCTTCGTCGTAATAATCTGATTGAAAATAGGAAGAATTATAATAATTATCACTATAGTCTTCATCAATATTTCGTTAATGGTAATGCCATTTATGGTCATATTTTTATAATAAAATTTCATTATTTATAACAAATTATACACACTCCTCATAAATATAGTCACTTTTTATCAAACTATTTATTCTTATTTCAGAAAGTCTAAAATACCTTACTCTTATTTAATCTTATGATTTCATTATAATATTGGTTTTTATTTTATTGAAAATTAAATGTGTAGAAGGACAATACTTGCTTATATGATTAGAATTGTGACATGTAAAGCATTTATCTCCTAGAACAGTATTTTAAAATATTTATAATATAAAATAAACTTAAAAATAAACAACTTTTAATTACCAATTTTATACAATTTATTAAAATTAACATAATCTTTCATCATGCAAAAATGTTCCCAATCTTTTTTATTTCCCTTTTCTTCCGCAACTTTCAAAATTTTTATAAATTTTTCTCTTTAAATTTTTAGTACAGTTGTAAATTCCAAGCTTGAAATAGAAGCCTATCTCGGTTGTCCATTTATAAATTCTAAATGGCCAAAATAATCCCCTTTTTATAATATTCCAACCTAAGTTTAAGGTAAATCTCTTTTTCCAACTTAATGAAAAACTTATACAGTTCCATTTATAATATAATAAAAATCTAAATCATAAGGGTTATTTTCCCTTATTATAATTTCATCACTGGAAAATGTAAGTTCTTAGCCGATATCATATAATTTTTATATTATATTTTTAGAAAAATTTTTAGTAAAAAACGTGCAATTCATTAAATTCTACTCATTTACCTCTTTTACCAAATCTTCTTGCAAATTAGGCGATAATTTTTTTAATATTTGGTTTGTAGTTTCTGAGTTCAGTTCTTTTTTTTAGGTATGTATATATTCTAAATAGTTTCTAACTTTTGCTTTTAAATTGTTAGAAACTTTTTTACGGTCTAAGTAACGATTTATGCTATTTAAATCCGATTTTAAATCTTTCTAATTTTTTCTTAAATCTGCCAAAATATTACCCACTAAAATATAAACATAATTATTTTCTTAAATAAATTTAAATATTTTATATATTACATTCATTAATGGAGTATCCAAAAACCCCACAATTAATAACCATAATAACTGTTTAATAAAACTCTTCATAATGAGTTTAAGGAACATATATTAAAATCGTTATCATACTTGATGTAGAACAAAATATACTTTTTAAATATCTAGCCCAGGGAGGCGCATCTAATAAATTGGCTTAATGTAGCCAAGTATCACTATTTATGCCTAGATATTCTATTTCAACTTATGCCAAAGTCTTAAATTTAATCAAATTTTATAATTATAAAATATAAATTAAAGTTTTATTAATGTAAAAATTAATATTTAAATTGTAAATATTTTATATTTACGTGGTATGTTATTGAACAGATGTGAGAAAGCGTCAAAATAAATGAAATTAACAGTAAAAGTTCACTCCAAAGCTAAAGAGATTATTTTGTTTAAAAATATTTTAAAATTCTATTTTCTTTTGCTTTCATCGATTTTATTTTAAGAATTATAAAAGCTTTAAATATGATATTATAATAATTAACATCCCTTTTTAAATTCATAATTTATTTTGCTTATGTGTCTAATAAAAATGAGAAAAATGGTATAAATGAAAGTAAATCAAATATAAATAAGCTCTTTAAATATCTTAGAAATATAAACTTATGATCTCTATTTATGGATCCTTTTACATATACTGCTGTAGTTAATTCTTTTATCATGTCAAGAATAAAAAAAAATGGTATTAAATAAAAATAAATTCCTCTAAAAAATTCAGACTCATAAACCTATCCAAACTCAAAAGCTATCTTTTTATAAAAATTATTATATTTTTATTATAATTAGCTAAAATATTAAAAAAAAATATATATATTACATTTACTGATAAATAAAAAAGAACCAATATATTAACCAAAAATAAAAGAATATCAATTGAGTAGCTGTATTTTTGATTTGGGTTAAATAAATTAATTTTTTCATATTTTTACAATATTTTGTAAACTAAATTTTCAAAAAAATTATTTCTTTATTTTCTCATTTTTTTTTCCATATCGTCATCAACTGTGCCTTAATTATCATGATTGGCTTTAGCAGCTTTATATTTAAAAAAAAAAATTAGTATAAATAAAATATATTAAATAATTTTTATTTTATTATATTTTTTTATTAATTTAAATTTATTCAATTTTTTTTTTACCTGATAAATCGTTTATTTATTTTTAAATTAAAAAAGGAGAGAAAAAAGTAGACAATTTTATATGAAAAAGTATTCGTTTTTTTAATTAAGCCCAATGTTCGCTTAACTTTTTTGGGGGCTCATTTAATTTCATTCTGTACCAATCTAATTCTTTTTCTTATAAACTTAGTCTACGATCTTAGTTTAACTTTTTTAAAATAATTTAATGCGCATTTGAATTAGTCTAAATATTTTTCTTAGTTTGTAAACTTTTATTTGAATTGACAGTTAATTTTTTTTCAAAAAAGCCTCTTACAATTTTCCCATTATATTTAGAATCTTACATGCCATTTAAATATGACTGAGAAAAATTTATTGAAGGAGAACCATTATTATTATATTCAGAATTTTAATAATTTTATTATTACTAAAACTAAACTAAATTAGATTCCTATTTTTAACTCCCACCTAAAAATTTATTCAAAGCCTTATAGTTTTTTTAACTACTTAAACTTGAATTATTATTTTAATTCTAAACATCACTTTAATTATTTTATTTTTAGTAGTTCTACTTATATATAAGATCATTTCCTATAGAAGCAATAGAAAACTTTTAATCTTAAACTTAAAATTGATAAATTTTTTAATTTAATTATACGTATGTATGAAATTCTATATAAATATTATAATAAAACAATTATTTAAGTAATAGTAAAGTAATATAGAAAATTTAAATAATATGCCATATAAGTTTCAATATTAAAATCTATTATATATAAAATACTGAATAATATTATTTATAACATAATAAATTTATTTTAATTTAAATAATTTATAGTACTTAATAATATATATTTATTTACACGAACTAACTTTTGATTATGGTTATAATATTAAATTATCCTTAGTTCCATTCAGAACATTATCCTAAAAACAGTTTTCATCAATATTATTAATAGATAAATGACTTTCTCCGTTTTTTTTATCTTTTAAAATATCATCTTAAAACGAAATAGTTTTAATTTTTTTTAATTTTTTATCCTATTTATTTTTTTTCAAATTTTTTTCTTCTTATTTACAAGCATTTTGAAATCCTGCATCTTTAAAATCTTAATAAGAATTTTCAACATTTAGTATTTTTTCCAAAGGTGATGATTCTATTATATCATCTAATTCTGCATTTTATTTAGATTTAACTTTTTCAATATAAATATTCTATGTTATCTAATTAACTCCACTTTATTACATATTCCAAATATTAATTTTTTTGTGAAAATTTCAGTTTTAAGCGTTATTATTTTATATAAAAATTATTTTTATATTTAAATGTTTTATGTGAAGCTTACTTTTTTTATTTTTATATTGTTATTTTAAATTTTTACTCTTAATTTTATTTTATAAAATGAATAATTCTAATTAATTATTACATTATAATAATATTATTATTTGTTTTTAATTTTTAGTAAAATATTTAGTAATATTAACTTAATTTACTCTAAACTCAAATTATTTTGACTAAATATTAACTTTTTAGTAAGCATTTATAAAAAAATCTTAAAATTACTTACTAAATTAATGATTAAAAAGTTATGTTACAATTTAATTTTTATAAAAAATACAAAATTGTTAAATTTAATATAAAAAATACATTTTCAATATAAGTTTAACTTCATGAAAATAGAAAATTTTATTATATAAAATTATAGAATTTTTTAATAATATTGAATTTTTAATATTTTACATATAATAAATCCTAGTATAATTATTTATAAAATCAGTATTTTATAAAATTAATGAGACATTTTAAACTATAAATATTTAAATTTATTTAATAAATTTAAGAAAAAATAAAATAAATTGAAAATATTTTTTCACAAATTTTGAATTATTTTGAATTTCTTAATTCCAAAAGATAAAATAAAAGATCATGTTACTATTTATAATTATAGATGTAAGATATAATTATAAACTTAAGTATTAAAAATTATTTATTGTAAACAATTAACTTAATTAATCTTCATTATTAAATATTAAAGATTTTTTCTATTACTCATTTAAAAGCTATTATTTTATTTAGGCTGTTATATTTTAAAATTAATAAAAAAAATAGAATTTTTGTACGAATCCGAATAATAAATTTGTTTTCAATAAAATATCTATGATTTATTCAATTAATAAATAAATTATTAATAAAAATCAAGAATAATTATAAAAATTTAAAATAAAATTTTTTTTAAATATAAGCTGTAAAATCAAAAATTAATCTTAGAATTAATGATTTAAAATCTATCTAGTGATTGTGAGTAATAACAACATACAAGTAAATATTAATAAAAAAAAATAATACTAAACATTTTTAATTTCTTAATTAGTTTAAATGATTTTTAATTATCTATTAATATTAATTTTGAATATTAATTCTAAAATAGATAAGACATATTTCAAGCAAGAAACTTAAAGTAAATAATATTAAAATGGTAAGGTCATTTATAAATATAAAAAAAAATATAACCCTTATCAGATACCGCCTGATTGGGATCTAGCTTAAAAACATGCAGTAATTAAAATTATTTTTATATTAATCTATAAAATTCTATAAAAAGAAAATAATATACAAAATAATACATATTTTCAAAAAATTATAAAAAATAAAGTTTAATTTAATAATATAAATGAATAAAATATATTAGTTAATATTATATGTTTTTTTATAGACTAATAAAATAATTTGCCTTAAATGGAGGTGCTTTTTACAAAAAAATATAATTATTTTTATTACAATAATTTTATCGATGAATAATTCAAAAATTTAGCAAATATATAATATCAAAATATATTTATAAAAATATAAATATAATTTTCATAGGAATCAAATAGAGTTACTAAACCACCTAAATTTAATTAGCATGAAGATATCGAAATTTGTCCATGTTGTGAATATTAAATAGTAATATAAATTAAAAATGACCTAATCTTATATTTATTCTACAATAAATATAATATAAATTGTCACTTAAAATTTTTGTATTTGATTAACTAAAATTTTTATTATTTTTTTAATAATTTATTATTTACTTATTTGCTTACTTTAAATAGAATTTTTAAATATTTTAATATTAATTATAAATAATATTTTTATATTAATAATGAAAGAAAAGGGAATAAATAGATATGAATGAAGTTTCTGATGTTTTTTCATTCTTAGGAAGTGGTTATCCTCTTTATTTTCATTATATAAAATATTGTATTTTAATTCTATCAATTTTGTTTTTGACTAGTGGACAATTTAACTTATTATCTAATTATTTTGGAAATACTTGTAGTGAATCAATAGAAGAGGTTGAAAAGGGGTTTAGAAATGGTGAACCTTTTATATGTTTTAAGGATTTTATTAGTTAATTTAGTGCAGCAAATAAATATAAGTAAAAAATTAATTATATAAATTATTCAAAATTTAACTACTTAATTTAGATTTATTAATTTTTAAATATTAATTTAAAGACGTGACGAATTTTTTTAAATTTAGTCATTTTTGAATATCAGTACAGTTGTAGCTTTAATGATATTGCTCATATTTTTTAGAAAATAGCAGAGGGAAATAGATATAGAGTGTGATGCAAAAGAAATAACTCCAAGCGATTATACAATTTATATAAAATAAATTCCTATATAATAAAATAGTCATAATTACAAGGCTAGCTTAAAATAATTTTTTGAAAATTTTCATAAAACTCACCCTGAATTATTGAAAGATGAAATTTTAGAAGTAAAAGATATTAATTTAGTTTATAATTTAGACTCAATTAGACCTTTAATGGAAGATGAGTAAAACTTAATTAAATAAAAAAAAAAAGAACTTAAAAATTTAGATCCAAATTCCTAAAAATTTATGGAAATTTAACAACACTATGATGAATTATTATAATAAAAAATAAATTAAATTATTTTGAAAGAGTAAAAAATTTACGAAGAAGTATAATATTTTGGCGGCGCAGCATTTGTTTCATTTGAAACTGAAAATTAAAAATAAGCTATTTTAAAGTGTGCATAAATATCAGCTATAAGAGAAATTATCAATGCCACATTATTTTAAGACACATTAAAGCATAAAATTTTACCCTATACAAATAATGAGTAACAGATAAATAAATATTTATTTTTTAGCTTAATATATTAGTTTTTAGTTTAAAATTTTTTTATTTTAATAATTATTTTAAAAAAAAATAGCTATATTACAATAACTGAGGCCCCTGAGCCCACCGATATAGTATGGAAAAATTTAGTATATTAAAGAAAACATAAATTTATCAAAAGGCTATTCAGTTCTTTTGTGACCATAATAATGATGTTATTATGTGGATTTATAGTATACGAACTAATTTTTAAGTAGGCAAATAATACAAAGTTTTTAATTTAAAAGTAGCTAGAAGATTAATCATATCGATATAATTAGACTCATTCACATAACTTAATATTAGAAAATGTGAACTAAGATCTTTACATTGATATATAAAATTAAGAATAATTTAATAACAGTTTAAATAAAGATTTAAATTAATATCTTTCCCACTCGCATTCATAACATTAGTTTAATTATCTAGTTTAAGAAAATAAAAGTGAAAATTAAGAAAAAAATTAAACTTAAAAATTTAACATAACTGATGCCTTAAAAGAAGAAAAAGAGTTTAACACATATACGATGTTATAAAAATAAGGACTTAATATGTTAATTTCATTAGTAATATGCGTAATTAATTCCGTTGTTATTGTTCATATATGTAGGTATATAGTTTTGAACGAAAGTTATGATACCGAAACTTAATAAAATATTCATTTGGCTTAAAAATTAACTCTAGCTTAATTTATTAATTCAGCTATAATAACTTATGTAATTAATGCATATGTCACAAGTAAATTATTTAATTAAAAAAATTATATTAATATTTTAAAAATATAAACGATAAAAATTTAATAGAAAATCTTTTTGGACCCGGTGGACTCATATATACTATTTTTTACTTTTTTGTTATAAATGCAGTTTCAGGATCAGCTTCAAATTTAATAGATCCAGATTTAATACTTTGTTGGCTTAAAAGATAATACTATATTAGATAAAAAGATAAATGTTTATTAACATAACAGGAAGCCAATAAGTAAGATAAATAAATTATAATAATTTTTTAATTAAAATTATATATATATATTATAAAAGATACTCAGAATATCCAAGACATGAAATAGAGATAGGATACGCAGATATCATGAAAACTATGTATGTAACCATATTTTTTGCAACATTAGTTCCTATAGGTAAAAATTAACTACTATAAGAATAATAAAATAATTTAATAAATAATAATTTTTAATAAAAAAGGTGAAATATTAAGTATCTTTGGTTTAATTATATATTACTGGGCAGAAAAATATTTATTAACTCATCAAAAAAGTGTAAAAAAAACGCTTTCAATACATTTATCATTATAAATGACAGAGTATTTAGAATATGTTATTACAATTTATTCTTTAAGTCAAATTGTTTTCAAATACTAAATAAATGAACCTATTACAATTGCCAACATAATTTGCGCGGTAATCGGTATTTTTTATCAATTTTTGCCGATTTAGCTCATAATAGATAAGTTATTTGTTTTTAAAGATATAGACGAGACAGTTCCTTATTCAGTAAAAATAATAAAATAATTATTATATTTATTAAATAAAATCTTATAAAAATATTAAAATATAAATAGATTGCAAAAGAACTTTACTTCACAACTTCTTACTCTATTGAGAATCCTGTGACAAAGCATTCATCAGAAGCAAAAAAGTTAAAATAAATATAGTAAAATTTAGATCTAATGTAAAATAAAACCACTAAATTTTAGCTAAGTATGATAAAGAATAAAGACATAAGTAATCAAATATATTATTTTATAATTATTATTTTTATTTATCTAATTTTAAAAAAGTACAATAAAATATACTAAAACGGGAAAATGTTTTAAATCCTAATACGAGTATAGGTATAATAAATATTTTTTATAATTTATATTAAAATCAATAAATTTAGCTAACTATAATTTTCATTAGAATAATACAATAACGGCTAGATTACTAATACAAATACAAATTAAAAAAATAACTCAAGTAGCAATTTAAAAATTGAGTTATAAAATTTAAATAGTAATAACAATAGTCAAAGAAATTAATAACATAAAAATAGTCATAATAATATAATACCCATATAATGATATTTATAAATTTTTTAAAAAATATAATAAACACAATTCAAATTTAATAATATATTATTATTAAAATTTTTTGATTATTTTACTATAATTTGTTTGTTCTATTTTTAAGAAAAAAAATTCTGCCTAAAAAATTTTAAAATTATAATTGTTAAGCAAGAATAATCTACGAGTCAAATAAAAATCTGTTTACTCTGTAAAAATCAAATAATAAATTACTATTAGCTCCAAATTATTTTTAATTAATAAATCATTTCAAAGCAACAAATAAAAAAAAAAATAGACAAATACTACTAAAAATAAAATAAATTAAAATAAATATTTTCCATATCAATTATTATCAAAAATAATGTTTAAACCAGATCATTTATAATTAGAAGACGAAAAAAAAAACTGGAGTGTTCATAATAGCGATAGTGGTAATAAAATAGAATTAAATATTATTAAAATTTTAAAAAATTATGTAAAAATTTTTATAATACATAAAAAAGTATCATAGATATTTCTTTTTATTTAATAATAAATTTGGCAAAAAATAAATAGGCTAATGTAAATATTATAGTTATAAATGTAATAAAATATATTTTAATTAGATGTAGAATTTAAATATTTGTTATATATTAAAAGAAACCGAATTTTTATTTATTAATAAAAACCTTTTGCTTTTTTATAGGATACACTTATTATTTCAATAGTAAAACTAGCGAAAGTAGGTGGGAAAAACCTGAATGCTTAAAAACAGTAGAAGAATAAATTAATGTATCAGATTGGTAAGAGTATAAAAGTAAAGAAGGAAAAACATTCTATTATAATTCTAAATTAAACAAATCTGTTTGGGAAATGTAAATTATCATATTATTATAATATATAAAGTATATAAAAATTCAAAAACTACTTAAAAATTATCTTTATAGATCAGCTAAATTTGAATTTTCTCTCAATTTAAATAATTAAAATTATATAAAAACAATATTTAAATATAGTTTTATATTATTTCCTTATATTTTCATATCATTTTCAATAAATATGTACAATATTTTATATTACAATAAAGGCCATAAGAATTAAAAGAGTAAAAACAAAAATAAGAAAGAGCCAAATAAAAAGAATAAGAAAGCAAATAAGAATAAGAAAGAATGAGAAAGTAAAGAGAAGAAGAACATTTAAGAGAAATTGCGAATAAATAATTTTTAGATTATATGAAAGAATAAGGAATTACTTCATATATGAGATGGGATGAAGCCTAAAAAATTTTAAGTAATAAAATAAATGAAAATAGTATAAAATAATTGTTTTTATATTTACTTATAAAATAAAAATAAATATAATTTTTAAATTTAAAAATTGTTGAATTATTTTATTTTATTTTATTTATTTTTGAATTGAATTAAAAATTATTAATTGTATAAATATTAAAGGTCAAAATGAAAAAAAGTGGAATATAATTAGGCAAATTTCAGAAAAAAAGAAATTATTCCATGATTATACTTATTAGTTACAAATTAAAGAAAAAAAAGAAAAAGAAAATTAAATTATAAATTAAAAAGAGGATTTCTACAAGATGTAAAAAATTTTATATAAATATTATATGTTAATAATTAATAAATTTAAAAATAATATTTTAATTTAATTTGATATGATTTTTATTTTATATTAATTTAATAATTAACAGGCTTGACGAAGCTAGACTGACCTCTGAATCTAAATGGCACAAAGTAAATCATGAATTTATCAAAGATATAAGATTTAAAAGAATCGATGAAAAATCAAGAGAATAATATTTTTAAGATTATTTAGATGATTTATATTAAAAAGAAAAAGACGAACTCAGACAAAAGGGAAAAGAACTTTAACTGAAAATGAGGAAAAAATTAATGGACTATAAAGATTTAAATGTAGATATGACATGGGAAGAGTGTTAAAAATTGTTTAAAGACGATCTTGAGTGGAAACAGATGCTTTTATTTGATTAAGTTGAAATGTTTAGTAAATTTATGAAAGATTTCGAAGAACAAGTTTATAATTAAAAGGAAAAAGAAAAAATTAGGAGGGAAAGAAAAAATAGAGAAAAATTCAGAGAATATCTTAAAAAATAAATTAAAGGCGGACATATTGATCATAAAACTAAATATAAATAATTTGTCCAGGAAAATAAAGATAATGAAGTAAAAAATATCTATATAAAATATTTATCTTTTTTATCCGATTATAATTAATCTTTATTCATTATATTATTTTTATAATTTAAAAAAAATTATAAAAAATAGGTGTATTTAAACTTACTTGGTTAAAAAGGAAGTACACCTCATGAATTATACTTGGACGAATATTTTACCCTTAAATAATACCACTCAGATTTAAAATAAGAAATTAAAGTAAAAATATTAAGAATATAATGAAATTATTTTACATATATAATTTTATATAGGATGTTTTAAAAGATGAAGATCAAAATCAAATTACTTTAACTTCAGATACTACTTACAGTCAATTTGAATAAAAATTAAGTTAAAAATTAGACTTATTTAGCAAATTAAACGAGGAATATAAATATTTCTTTTACCACTTATTTATGAACAAAATCACAGGCAAAAGCAAGGAAAAAGATGTTTTAAAAAAAGAAAAAAAACTAAAAAAAATAAGAAAGAGATTTTTCAAAGTTTTAAAAAATTTCAGACATTTAATAACCCCTTAATCAAAATACGAAGATTTCGTTGAATAAATAGAAAAAGTGGTAAAATAAAACCCTAAAATTGCAAAAATAAAACCCGAATTAAGAGAAAAACTTTTTGAAGAATATTAAGAAGATGCAATAAAAGTAAATAACCACCCAGCTTTGCTCTAAGCTGTTATAAACTAAGAAAACGATTCAAGTAAATAAAAAACCCAAAATTAAAATAGTAATAATAATAAAATCGAATAAGAAAATGTTTTCGAAGATTCTGATTCCGATTTGGAAGATAATAAAAATAAAAATACTAACGGAAAAAGAAGAAATTCTAGTTCAAGTAATTTAATAAGTATATGTATATTTACAATATAATATAATATAATATATTATGTTTTTAAAATATGAATTTTCATATATATTTATTATTTATACCAGTTTTTATAATATAGACACTATATTCTATATATATAAAATTAAGGAAATTCTATTTTTAGTAGCATATTTATATTTATAGCTTTTTTATTATATGCTAAATAGTTATTTAATACACATTTTTGTTAAAATTTATATATTTAATAAATGGAATTTCTAATATTTTAAAAAAATTCAAATTTAGATATAAAAATATTTTACTGAAATTTTTTAAAATTTACAACTTTTTTAGTGGAGGACGAAATAGATAAAAAAATAAAATTGGAATAAAATTATAGCAGACATGGAAATAAAGGACCTTAAAAAGAGGAAGGTGAATTAAGAGAAGAGGGAGAAATATAAGATGAAAGAGATAGAAGAAAAAAAGAAAAAAAATCCAAAAAAGATAAAAAAAGAAGAAGAGATAGTTATGATTGATTTAAATTTATTGAATTTTAACTTAAATATTTAAATTAAAAATTAAAGGGAAATGTTGATATTTTATTTATTTAAAAAAAGTAAGTATTTTTATTATTTAATTTATAAGTTCATTAAAAAACTATTTTTATTATCTTAATTAGACTTTATAAATAAAATACTTATTAGTTTTATCTTTAAAAAATATTTTTATTATAATTATAAAAAAATAATCTTACAAATACAAATGTACTAGTATTTTTAATTTTCAAAAATGTTTTATATATTAAAAATTATCAGTACATGAAAAATCATGAAATTCATATTAATTTTAGTACTTTATATAAATTTTATATTTAATAAGGTCGGAATTCTTTAAGCTTGATATATTTACTATACAAATTATAAAAAAATAAATTCTTGCTAAATTTCAGAAAACATCTATATTTAGATACTTTGGTAATAAAACAATTTAAAAAATTTAATATAAAATTATTTTTTATTAATTATTAAAATACTTTTATACCAACATTAAGTTAATTTATAATAGTTCTGAAATTTTATTCCAATAAATCAAAATTTGAAATTGTTTCTATTATTTTGATATATAAATACAATCTTAATTAATTTATACAAAAATAAAATATATAAAATTTAATTATGTTAAATCAAAATACAAATATAGATAATAATCTATTTTAATTAAAATTAATGTTCATAAAATCTATTTGTTTTTTATATAGATCAAGTTTTTACAAATATATATTCATAATTTTTATTCTTATATATTTAATTATCAATATAAATCTGGAATTTTTCTAGAAAAAAAAAATTGATAATTTTAACAATTTAATTTTTAATTTATTTTTAAATATAAAGTGAATTTATTCAAAAAAAAATTAAAATATACATAAATCATAAAAATTTTATTTAGTTTTAGTCCTTATCATTTATTCTAAATTTCTAAATATTTTTTGAAAGAAAAATTATTCTGTAAATTCTACAAGAATTTATTTTATGTTTACAAACTCAATAATTTACAAAAAATAGTCTTTTTATTGATTCAATGATTTTCGCTACTTTATTTGATTTGAATACTACGCAATATGTCACATTATAATTTAATGTTAATAACATATTTTGATTAGCTAGGTAAAATTTATTAATTTAAAGATCAAAAAAATAAAATAATAGGTGAATTAATTATAATAAAAATAAATAGCAAAACTCAATGATTACTATACTACATTTTTACCACTAATATTACATAATTTTATTAATAATATATTAATACAAAAAAAAATAAAAAAAAATAAAAAAATATTTAATAAAAAGAATTTCACAACATTAAAATGATGAAAAATTTAATTGACTATTAACTCTAAAGTGAAAATAACCAATTTGTGTTAAATATTTAGTGGAAAGATCAAGAAAATACTAAAAAAATTATTGATTTAGACTCCATTTTTCACTTAATTCAAGACATATAAAATTAAAAAAACATCGAAATTATTTAGAAAAATTAATTAGAATAGTTGTAAAATTATGTTAATTAATAATAAGAGACCTAATTGAGTGAAAGAGATTCAAAAGACAATATAGAAGATTACATATATTTAGAGGACCATCTTAGGAAAATAGTTCAAAATTTATTTGAAATAAAGAATATAGAAAATGATTAAGTTTTTGCTGAATTTTTAGGCTATTAAGGGTTAAAATAAAGTTTCTAAAATAAACAAAATGAAAATGATTAAAATAATTATATATACTAAAATACACTAAAAACTATCGAGAAAATTACTCAAATAACTTAGAAATTTGAAGGTCATTATAATTTTATTGTTTTAAAAAGGCCGGGATTTTGGGGTCATTCTGAGACTCCTTTAATAATAGAATAAAATTTATATTTATATATAGTTAAACCTGCTGATCACAAATCATTCAAAATACCTATTATCAGTAAAAATTTATAAATATAGTGGCTGGATTAAATTAAAAATGGATTTTATGGAATAGAATTAACTTATTTAAAAAAAGGAAAATTCCAAAAAATATAATTAGGAACTGATGATTAATAAAAAGTTAAAAATTGGTACGATAATTTGGAAAAAGCTCTTGAAAATAACTAGAATAAAACAGAAGAATAATTATAGTAAATTGAGAATTAACTTAAAGAAAATTTTATCAAACCAGCTGACAGTTTAATAAACTAAGAATTGAGCGAAATATTCAAAAATGAAACTAAAATTTTAGACGAAGAAATTCAAATTTAAAAAGAAAACTATGAAAACCAATAGGCTTTAAATATTTATAAATATTTATAAAATCAAGAAATTAGTAAAGAACAAGCCAAACAAATAGAAAACCTAATTCTTGATAAATAATAGCATATTTTAAACTGTATTTAAAACTATCATAATCAGGAAATTGGAATAAAATCTAAACAAGATTAAATTTCAATCTATTAATAAAATAATTAACAAAGTGAAACCGAAGTTGATGATAATACAGACTCTAAAAATTCCAAAAAATAAAATAAAAATAAAAAGTAACAAAAAAAATTATGGTTTAATAAAGATTATTCAGTAGTAGAAAAATCTAAAGGGACAAATAATGGACTTCATTTTATAAATAAGGATTTCCTTAAGGTATAAGATTCCATTTATAGTACTATGATAAAAAGATTTGGAAAAGTTTTGTTTTCAGGCTAACCTATATGTAATAATTAAAAAAAACATTTATAATATATAAAAACCACTAACAATAATATATTTTTAAAGTTATACATATTTTAGTATTTTCATATTCAATGTTAAAAAAAAATTATTTTAAAAAATATAAAAATAATATATATATATTTAAATAAGTATAATTTTAATTTGTTTTAGATATTAAATTTATATTATAATAGTTTCTATTTCTATGCCCGCTGTTATGTTCTAGGCTGAAACAATGTTAGAAAGAGCTGCTTATACATTCGGACATAATCATTATTTAAACTATGCTGCTAACACAAATAATAGTGTTGAATCTATTAAATTTATGACCTGCTTTTATTAGTCAAGTTTCATTATTGCTTTGGCTTAACAGTTACCTTTAAATCCTATTTTAGGTAATTTTATATATTTTATTAATTATAAGATTTATAAAAAAAATAATTAATATAATTTATTATAATAATTATAAAAAAAAAACAGGAGAAACCTTTGAAGGAAGAATTAATGGAGATCCTCTTTATTTTGAATAAATTTGTCATCATCCTCCTATATCATATTATTTAATGTTAGGCCAAAACTATAGGTTATATAGTCCCCATTTACCATTAGCTAGTTTAAGTCTAACATAAGTTGAAGGTATTTAATAATATAAGCTTTTTTTTATAATAATAAAAAATGATATTTAATTTAAATTAAAATATAGTATATAAATTAATTATTAAGTTAATGTTAAATAAAATAAAAAATTAAAGGAAGACAAGCAGGACACCCTATTTTGGAACTAAAAAATAGAAAAAAAATTTATTATATGTGGTTTCCTATAAGAGTAAAAGGATTAATAATGGGTGACAGAGTAGTATAAGCAGCTGGAAGAAGTTTTTGTTTTGAACCAGAAAGTAGAATAATTTGTGAGTTAAATTACGATTAAAATACTTCTAAATAATAATTTTATTCTAATATTTAACATGGATACGATGTAATTTCAGGTGGTATATACTAAGTTACTCAAAAATGCATAGATAAATTCTTAAAAGCCCATAAGTTTTCAAACAATAATAATGCAAATAGTTTATCAATTAATTTAGTTACAGATGTAGAGTAAATAATATCGAAAGCTGAAGGTGATTATAAAGATTTTTTAAGTTTTGACGGAATTAAATATTGGGATGGAAGCAGATAGAGACCATTTATTGTAAATTTTTTAATTTTTTTTAATATAAATTTAATTATAAATCAATATTTTTATATTTATTTTATAAATAATGAGATAAAATTAATTAATTTATATTTATTATATAGGTATAAATGGAGAATTATGCTTTGCCTAGTGATAGTAGGTACAGATTAGACTCGATTTCTATGAGATAAGGTGATAATTAACAGGCCGATAAATATAAAGATGAACTAGAAATTTAACAAAGAAAAGATAAAAAATTAAGAAATAAATTTAATAAGAAAAAAAAATGATTAATATTTATTTTTTATAAATCTAAAATTTTTTTAATCAAGAGAATATTTATATAAAAATGTATATAAATTATTTATAAAATAGTTAATATTTAGTATATTATTTATAAATATAATAAAAATCGAATAATTGATTCTGATTCTGCTATTTTTTAAAAATATAAGATGGATTTTATTTTGAAAAAAAAATATGTTTACTTAGATTTTTCTTAGTAAATTTATTCAATTTAAATTGATAATCGAAAATATATTATATCTTTAATCCTAAATAAGTTAAATTATATGTAATTCTAAACTTATCTTAAAAAACAAAAAATAACAAAAAAATAAATAAAAAATATAATTAAAAAAAATTAAAAATAATAAATAGGAAAAAGTTCATTATAATAAAATTATTAATAAAATGTAATATTATGAAATAAACAAATTAGATAGCAAATATTAACTGTTTATAAAATGGAAAAATTAAGAAGAAACTAATAAAATAATAAATTTGGATGTTATTTATGAGTGTATCAAGAAATTAGAAAATCAAAATGATAATAATTTTTAGGTTAATGAAAAAATATAAGCTTTAAAAAACTATGTCTAATCATTATAAGATGATTAATTGATAGAGCATAAATTCGAATAGTATTTTGCAGACTGTGAAAACTAAGAAAAATATTTAAAGATAATTGTTAACGATTTATTTGAAATATTAAAATTGAAAGGAGAAAAATATATTTAGGAATTTTTAAGTAATACAAAAAATAATATATAACCAGTATATTCAGAAAGTGAATATCAAACATAATAACTCAATAAAACAAAATAAAAAATTTAAAAAATTTAAAAGTTAAGCCAAAATTTATAGAAACAATATCATTTTATTATTTTAAAAAAACAAGGATTTTGGGGAAATTTACACGTTCCATTGATTATAGAATTTAATATTTATCTTTATATTTTAAAAACTGAAAATCATAAGTCTTATAAATTATTGATAAATAACTAAAATCTAAATATATAATGGCTTGGCTAAATAAAAAATAAATTTTTCGGATTCCAAATTGAATATTTAAAAAGAGGTAATTAACGTAAACTTATATTAGGAAATGAGCATTCAGAAAAAATTAAAAATTATTATGATCATTTAAGCAAAATTCTAGAATAAAATTCAAATAAAAGTGAAGATTAATTAATTGAAATAGAGAATAACATAAGATAAACGATATAAAATCCATCAGAAAAAATTATAATTGAAGAATTAAATGAAATTCTAAAAATCGAAACCAAAATTTTAACTGAAAAATAACAATTTAAAAATCAAAACCATCATGATCAAAAAGCACTTAATATTTATGAATATCTGTAAAATAATAAAATTTCCGAATAACAATCTAAAATTATTGAAAACCTTATAACTGAAAAAAATTAACATATATTAAACTGCATTTAAAACTATCATATTTAAGATATAGGAATAAAATAGAAAGAAGAATAAAAAACCATATATCCCATAAATAATTAAGATAAATAAGATAATATAGATGAAAATTAATAAATTAATAATAGTAATGTTAAAAATAACGATAAAAAAAATGATAAAAAAAATAAAAAGTAACATAGAATCCTATGGTTTAATAAAGATTATAAATCTATTTAAACAGAAAAAGGGGGAAATAATGGTTTACATTATATAAATAAAGAATTTTTAAAGGTCTAGTCTAAAGTATATGGAATTATGGTTAAAAAATTCGGGAAAGTTATTTTTACTGGAAAACCAATATGTAAAGCTTTTAAAATTTAAAATTTGTACCAAAATTATTAAAATAAATAAATTCATTCATTCATTTAAATTAATAAATTTTTTTATATTCAATTAATATTATATTATTATATAATTATTATCTTTTTAATAGTTTTATTATTTATAAAGATTCAATCACAATACCTACCTGTATGTTTCAAGCAGAAAGTATGCTTGAAAGAACTGCATATACTTTTGGCCACAATTACTATTTAAATTATGCAGCTTGTACTGATGATATAAGCGAATCAATAAAATTTGCTACTTGTTTTTTCTAGTCAAGTTTTCTTCTTGGTCTAACATAATAATTACCTTTAAATCCTATTTTAGGTTACATATTATATATATATATTTTTATTAAATTATCATAAATTAGATGGTAATTTTTTAATTTAAATTTATACTATGTAAACTATTTTAAACTTTTATTTTTTATAGGTGAAACTTTTCAAGGAAGAATAAATGGGGATCCAATTTATTTTGAGTAAATTTCTCATCATCCACCTATTTCATATTATTTGATGATAGGTTAAAATTATAAATTACATAGTCCTCACTAACCTGCGGCAAGTATACATTTTTCTTATGTAGAAGGTGAAAAAATACAAAACTATTTATTTAACTAATTTATTAAATCTTTCAATTTTCTAAAATAAATAAAATTATTAAATATTTTATATTTAATATAACTTTATGTATATATATATAGGAACAAGAACAGGAAATCCTGTGATTGAGCTTTAAAATGGTAAGAAAATATATTATATATGGTTTCCCATAAGAATAAAAGGCCTTGTTTTCGGAGAAAGAGTTATTAAAATTGTAGGTAGAAGTTTCTGTTTCGAGCCTGAGTCAAGAACTATATGTCAACTAAATTACGATTAAAATGTGTCAAAATAATAATTTTATTCTAATATTTAAAACAAATACGATGTTATATCGGGAGGCATATATTAAGTGACTTAAAAATGTATAGAAAAATTTATTAAAGCCCATAAATTTCCAAGCACTTACAACCCAAACTTAAAAGTTCATTTAGAAACAGAAGTAGAAAAAATTATTTCAAAAGCAGAAGGAGATTATAAAGAATTTTTAAGCTATGATGGAGTTAAATATTGGAATGCAAATGTGTAAAGACCTTTTATTGTAAATTTTTTTTCTAATAATTCTTATAGATTTTAATTAATATTGTCATTTTACTTTATTTTTTATCAAAAATAATTTATAGATTTAAATGGAAAATCATCCATTACCCAGTGACAGTCGGTATAGAATGGATTCAATAGCCTTAAGACAAGGAGATTCTAAAAAAGCAGATAAAAATAAAGATTATTTAGAAAACTTATAAAGAAATGATAAAAAATTAAGAATAAAATATAGTAAGAAAAAATGAAAAAAATATTATTAAATATTTAATAAGATTTTTCATTATATTATCTTTTTTATATAATTAGCTAATAATTATAGTATAAATATGAATATATTAATTGTTAAATTATATTATTAATTAAAATAAAATAAAAAAATCATTAATTCAGTTTCAATTTAAGATTTATTTCTATTTTTAAATAATTTTACTCTTATTTTACGTCTAATTTTTACCTGTTTTAACTAATTCTAATAAATATTCTTATCTTTCAACGGAATACCTACATTTTTCTTCTAAATTTTCTTTCAATTTCAACAATTTTTCTATTTCTTTAAAAGAATTAACATAATCTTCTGTCCAAAATATCCTGTCTTCCAAAATTACATTTTCCAATTCCTATTCTAAATTTTTTAATAATTTTTATTAATTTTAATCATATTAATCTTTTTTAACTTAATCTTTTTCTTATACTCTACATTTACCCCCATATTTCTTCAAAATTTCTATAAATGGTTGTCTGTATTCATACGGTATTCTTATAAACTGAAGTTCATTTTCTGCCAAATTAAACTCATTATCATTTTCATTAATTTCATATTACTAATCCTAATAATCCTAAATTTCAGATAAATTATCAATTTATTTATTCAATTACTTTTAAACAAAATAATTTAATTCACTTTTATTTTCCATTTCCTTTTCCTCTTCTTCTTATTATTATTTTTCTTACTATAACTGTTAATTTTACTGTTTTTTTTTGCTATTATTAAAAAATTAAAATGTACTACTATTATTGTTAAAACCGGTTAAATTCAAAGTTTAATTTTTATCTCTCTATTCTTCCAATTAATGATTTTTTTGTTTCAATTAAAAAAATTTGACAAATTCTTCTAACATTTAAATTTTCTACTTAATAACTAAAGGATCTATTTAAGGGTATTTTTAAGCGATAACAGTTTTTTCCGATTTCAGTTTTTATTTTTCCATTTTCTCAATTTTTTCACTTAATTCCATAATGTTTTATATATTTTTCATTTTTCCCTAAACTTCATATTTATTCTAAAATTTACCAGTTTCTTTCATTTCTAATAATTATTCCAAACAACCAAAATTTCTATTTTTTTATTTTTTTACACCACCATATAAAGTCCTGCTCCAGGGGTTATTTATTATATTATTTTTATTATTATTATCATTAGAATTAATATTATCATATTAATTATATTCATTTTCTTATAAGTTGATTTTATTTTCTTTTTAATTTTTAACTACCTTCTACTATTTAGATATTTATTATTATTTATTTATATTAGTATTTATTTCATTTTATTAAATGTTTTTAGATTTATTTTAAATAGTATTTTTATTTGAAGTTTATGAAGTTTCTTTATATTTTTATTTAGAATCTACTTGATTTTTTTTGTCCAATTTTATATATTAATATTATTTTGCTTCAGACTTACTCATCAATTTAGAGTTAAAATATTTATTGGTAGATCTTAGTGGTATGTCATCCATAGGTTTTCACAAAAAATGAATTTTAATTAATATTTTAATAATATTAAATTATTTTTATTTTATTTATATTTTTTTTTTTCTTGAAATTTGAAAATTTTTTAATTCAAAATAATTAATAAAATTTAAAAACTGTTAATTTTATGCCTGAATTTATAATGAAGAAAGTAGAAATTAAAATACTATTATAAATAATTCATATAAGTAAGGTATTTTTATTTTTATATATAAATTTATTCATTTTTATTTATTTATATTTATATAATATTTTATTTGGTGTATATATAGATATAGAAAATATATCATGAAAAAATTGATTTTGATTTTCTTAGCCTTTGTAAATCATTAGTTATATTTTTTTCTTTTATTATATATTTTTGATCAGTTATTTTCTTCAACTTTTCTTATAAATTTACCTAAATTTATTATCTTTAAACAACTGCTGTATTAATACCTTAAATATTATCTTAACTTTTCTAATTTTTTATATTATAAAAATCAAGCATATTTTATTTCCAAATTTCCTTATCTTTAACCAAATTTATTTATCCTTCAATCTCCCTAAAATATTATTCATTTTTTTTACCCAAAACCATGCTTTTTTGCTGAGAAATTGCTCTTTTTTTTTTTAATTTTCTTAGTGATTCCAAATTACTACTAGTTAGACTATTTCCCAATTAAAACCCTTCATAATTTTTTATTTAATTTTCATTTAATTATATAAACTTTTATCCATGATGATATTAACTCTTTGAATAGTAATCCTATTAACTATCAATATTTTAATTTTCTACATTACTTGACACATTAACTAAGTTTACACTCATCTATTTAAAATAAACAAAAAATAAAGTAATATTATATTTAAAATACACTAAAATATTATTTTTTTACTAATAAAATATTATTAGAATATTACCTATTAATTAATAGAAAATTTTGATTAATTTGTTAATATCCTCTATTTTTAAAGAATTTTTGGACGATCAATATCTGTCTTCATTTAAATATTTTATTAAGATTATACTTAATTTTATTACAATGCTTATTAGATTTGTATTTTTTAGTTTAAATTACTTTTACTTTCATCTATATTTTAAAAATTTATATTTAATATAATTTTTATAATAATAAGATACATATTTTATTTATCAGCTAATATAATTATCATATCTATATTATTTTTACTAAAATTTTAATTTGAAGAATAATAGATAGAAGGAATATAGTTTGAATATAAACCAGATTTAACTACTTATTCTTTACAATAAATATTACTATTATATATACTCTTAGAATCAATTCCGGACTTAGATTTGTCTAAATTACTGTTACTTTTTCTAGTTAAATTATTATTATTTATTAATAAATCTTAGGTCTTTTCATCTACCTCTTTTTCTTAATTTTATATTATACTATCTCTTTAAAAACTTTCTTGCTCATTAGTATTATAAATATTGATTATATTTTTATCCTCCAAAATACTTTAATTTCCCGTTTTATTTATTTCTTCTTAAGTTTCGTTTATGGTATTTATAAGAACATTTTAATTATTAATTTATAAATTTTATTCTACCTTTTAAATATTATTTGAACTTTAAATACCATTTTAATTTTAGTTTTATTATAATATTTTTTTTATTTTTTTTTTGTCTTTAAGTTATTAAGAATCGTTATATTAGTCCTTTGACATAATATCTTTTGTAAATTATTATTAATTTGAAAATTATTAATATTCATTTGACAAATTTTCACCATATTCCGAGCTTTTTTGATTTTTTATATTAGAATACTCATTTTAATATTTAATATCTTTAATTGAAATTTATAAATCAGTTAGGTCTTAAGAATTTTAATCAAATTTTGATGAATTATCATTTCCATTATTCAAATCAAATTTTTATTTAACATTATTCTCCCTTTAAAATGTAATTTTTTTTAATCTATTATTTGCATTTTTACTTGAAATTTAGGGACTTTTGAACTATGCATTTTTATAATTATTGTTTATAAATTACTTTTAATTAAAGTTAGAAGTCTTAGAAATATCTTTAATTTTCATAATTAAATCACTTTATGTATCGCTTTCTAACTCTTATTTATTATTTTATTAATCATCTTTAATTTATGTTAACTTTTTTTTGTTAAAAGTTTATTTTTAAGATTATTAACTATTATAATCGCTATCATTTAAATAATCAGATCTATAATTCTATTATTATAATAAATAGCTTGTCGAGTTATCTATAAATTCTGGTTATATATTTTAAAATTCTTATTTTTTTTTATAATCTATAATATTTGAATTATATTTTTAAAATTTTTATAACTTATTTTAATTTTATTATTCCTAAGGAAATTTCTCTGTTTGGTTATTTTTATTATTTATTAAATTTTTAGCTTAATTATTGTTTTAATGATTGCTTACACATTTTTTATTTCTAGTGGAGAAGGGTCTATTTTTTTTTAATAAAATTTCTAAATATTTTGGAGGACTTCTTGTATTTTACAAAAACTCAACGAAACTGTTTACTGTATTTTACTATGACTATATGCTTTTGTCTTTTTCTTCTTACTAATTCTAAAAAATATTTATAATAATTTATTTGATAATTTTTATTAATTAATATTAATGTTAGTCTAATTCACACAATTTACTTTGTATAATTTCATTTTTTTTTATTCATTATTTGTGCAACTTCTGATACCTCTATTTTTAAATTCCAATTTACTTATAAAACTAGCATTTTAAGAAAAGGCTTCCTCAAATCTAAATACACTTTTATACCCTTAGCTTTATTTTAGACCTTGCTATACAAGTGATACCTTTTTTTATTTTTCATTTAAATTTTCTTATTGTAAAAATTTTCTTTCAATTATAGCCTTTTTCTAAAAAATTTGGTAAGATTAAAATATTTATTTAAAAATTATTATTTTTATAATAAAAATTAATTGAAATAACCTTATCATTTTTAACATTTTCTATTCGTCTTTACTTTTCAATTAAAAAATTATTTTATTTTTGTTTACTTATATATTCATTTTCAATTTTATTTAATATTTTCTAACTTTGTTTTATATCATAATATTGCTAAGATAGAATATGACCAATTTCTGACTACTAACTCTAACCCTAAGATAGGTTTGATACTTTTTATTTATTCTTTAATTTATTTGCATTAAAACTAATTTAAAAGAATTTCAATTAAAATATATATATTATTTTCCTAATTTAAATAACAAATTATTTATAAATATATAATTACTTAGTTTCGTTTTAATCTTTAATTTCATCTTATATTTTATTATCATATTTTAAATCCCATATCATAAGTCTACTTTTTTAATCAACCTAATTTTATTCTTTTTTTTGTATTTGATCTGAAAAGTCTTAATCATTTAATTATTATTTATTTGGCTCTATATTATTGGGCTATTAAGTAATAAAATTTGTATTATAATCATCCAATTCGCCATTTGGCTATTTTATCATATTTTCTCTCATTTTTAAATAAAAATATTCTTTGTTATCATTTAAACTTTCCTAAAATAAATATACGCTATTAGATAAAAGACATAAAAAAACATCAAAATATTTTTCTGGTTAAGGTCCCAAATAACGACTTGGAAAATCTTCCTTTTTATTTTTATTTTTAATTTTTTTGTTTAAAAATATTTAACCATTTGATTCCTATTGCTAGACAGTATATGATGTAATTTTATATTATTATAAATGTAATTTATTATTATTAATATTTTCTACTTTATAATATGTATCAATAAATTTCAAATTTTTATAATGGGTGACAAAACAGCTTTTTAAATTTTAAATTGTTTACTTTTATTAAATTTAATTTATATTTTCTAATTACTATTTTTTATTTATTCCTTTATTTTCATTAATATAATAATTATTTTAATTTTTTTAATTCATTTCGAAAATCACTCCCCAATATCTGGAAATATTTAGCTCATATTAATAAACTTGAAAAGCTTTTCTCTATTCATTTATAAGCATTTATAAACTAAAAAATTTTATAAATGTATGGGTCTACATTTTATAAGTATGAAATGCTAGCATAACTATTCTTTATTTTGCCTCTATTTAGTTTTCAAATTTAAACACCATATACCTAAATTTATTTAAAAACATATATTAATTTTAAAATTTTTAATAAATAAAAAATAACAAGAATAAAAAATATATTTATCTTTATATAATTTTTAGATAATATTTTTTTATAATACCTCATTCCCTCTACAATCTACTGGCTTACTTAAGCTCCTGTGTGTAAAATATGATAAATATCGCCATATTATACTTATTAATTATTTTATTAATTCTCATTTTTTTTTTTTTTTTTTTA
>LDAU01000239.1:0-40753 GCA_001447515.1 Pseudocohnilembus persalinus
AAATTGTATCCCATTCTATAGGCCATTTCTAATAAGGCACACTCAGTTGTATTTCCAATTTTTACGAATTATTCTGCTGAAAAATTGGGCTATTCTTAAGAGTTAACCTGATTTAATATTATTAATTTATTATATAAAAAATTAATTATTGATTAAATTTCATTTAAAATTAAATATAACTTATTAAATAATAAAGAATTACACAAATCCCAATGCATAGTTTATCTCTTGCATCTGATTATTTTTCCATGGTTTTTTCATCAAATATTTAAAATTCTTATTATAATGTCCATAGTTTTAATACTTCCATTTAATTTTTAGTTAATACCCCAGTTTTATCTGAGCATATATTATCAATCATTCCAAGTTTTTAACAACTATCCAAATTTCGAATCAAAATATTTTCTTATAACATTTTTTTTACTGAATGAGCCTAAAAAATCTATACTGATATATCAAGCCCAACAGAAAAGCTGCTTGCAATAATTGTTATAGCGATTATAAAGTATTAAAATACATGATTTACAATCAAATAACTAAATATATCAATTCTAAAATATATTTAAAATTTAAAGATTTGTATAAAAGATAAAATAATCAATATTTGTTTTTATAAATTAATAAACATGTCCTTAAATAATTAAATTTAAAATAATATCTACATATGTTTTCCTACAAGATAAAAATATAAAATTATCTAAACCTTCTAAATAATTTTATTGTTTTTCCAATTATTTTTTAAAATGATAAAGATTATTTAATTTAATTGTTTTAAAGTTCAATTAATTATAAATTAATAAATGGTCTAGCTAACTAATCACGCTAATTTATTATAAATATAAATAAATCTAAAATAGTTACTAGATTATATATTTTAACATCTTAGTAAATTAATATTTAGAAAAATAAAAAAAAAAATTAATCAATAAATTTAACTTAATTTCTAAATTAAAATAGTTCACTTTATAAATCAAAAAATTAAATAAAAAAAAATGAGAATATATGATTTGAAGTAACCTAAAAATTGACAAATATATTTAATTATTTTTGTTAATAAATATAAAATTAACAAATATATTTTATATATTATATGTAAAAATAAAATATAAAAAAATTTTTAACATAAAAATAAACTTATGTTACCCTTTTTATAAATATTCAATAATTAAACTAAGACACAGAAAAATAAATACTAGTATAGCAATTTTAATACCGAAGCCTCTAATTTATCCGGCAAGAATATCTTATTTGTTTTATAAAGATGCAAATTCACTTTTTTGATTTTAGTATAATTCGTTTTACATTTATTTTTATTTTATTAATTTTATGATTTTTTTTTTATTTTCTTTTTATTTAAGGTCTATTAATAAAGTGAAAGAAAGTATTTTACAAAACAATTAAAAATTTTTTGATAAATGAAATATAAATAGATTATTGTACAATTTTTAGTATGACTTAAAGATCAGTTGATTTATCATAATTTTGCAAAAATATTTTAAATAAAATTAAAATTAGTAAATATTTTAACTAAAATTTTTATTAATTAAATTTACATTCAATATGTAAGCTCGAGATTGAAAAAGATTAAAAAATTCTCTTTTAGTTGCCATATTATATATTGATCTATATATTATTTTAATTTATAAATTATCACTATAATTTTTAAATTACATTTTATATGTAATTTTTATATAAATTTATACTTATATTTTATTTTATATAATAAAAATAATCTGATTAGTATACATTCAATAATTATATGAAAAATGAAATATTATAATGTTTATTAAAATTATAGTCATATAATATATTAAAAGATATATTTGTTTACCGGGAATTAAGACTTAAAAAAAATTATTATTATAATAAAAATTTCGAATATAATTTAATGTCTTTCTAATTTTGTGGAATATATAATAATAAAAAGAAAATTAAAGCTCTTTAAATATAATTTTATAATAAAAACATTTTATTTATATTTCTTTTATGATTTTAAAATATCTACGTAATATTAATATTGTTAAATTTTAGAATAAAACTTTATAATAAAAAATATAATATAATTCCAATAATATTTATATTATATATTATATCATTTAATTGAATACAATGGTATTAAAATATTATTATATTTTTTTTTTTTTATTATTGTTCATAATAAATTTGTAAATTGAAAAACATTATTTTATTGTATATTTAATTGATTTACTTATCCAAAAAGATATTTTGAGAAGTAAAAATTCTAATTTTTTTATGAAAATATAAGTTGAAAAATTTTCCAAAATTTTGGAAAATATTTTTTTAATAAATTTATTATTAATTGAAAGAATTTTCTATTGTTACTATTTTTATATATAAATGAAACTTATAAAAATAAAATTAATATTATAAAATAGACTAGAATAAATTTTAAACTACAAATAGTGATTAATTATTTTATAAATATAACTTAGATCCTATTAATTAAATTTCTTTAATTTCATTAATAACATTAATATAAAATAAATCATAAAGCACTAACTTTATGAGTAGAACTTCTATTAGATTATCTTAAAGATCTAGATTTGAAATATTTGTGAATAACATTGGGACCTTCTTATTCTTCTAAATTTTTGAATAAAGAAATTTAGTTGAAACAAGCTTCTGGTAACAATTTAATTAAATATCCGACTATTAAACTTGAAGCTCCAATAACCAAACATACAATGTGTTAATGCATAGTTAAATCAGAACATCTATTATAATTTTAATAAATTATTAAATAAAATAAATTAAATTTATTTATCTATTCATAGATATTATTATAAATTAAATTTTATACCTAACAGCTAATCCTCCATAGGTAGTTAATAAAATTTAAACGAAAATGGTGAAAATTATGACAATCAAGAATAAGGGGTTGTTGAAAAATCCGGAGAATACATTTTTTTCTTCTTTTTTCAATTTTCTGGCGTTAATTTCATTGAAAACTTGCATGTATACAAAAATATTGAAGAAAATTGTATAATGTTATCCATTTTCTTAGGTCCAGTGTTCATTGTGAATACCAGTAGGAATTGAGAAAATTTCAGCTCCTTTGAATAAAACGACAAGTAAAACGAAAATTTACCAGATTCCATGTCCAATAATGTTTCTCCACATGTTAGGAGTAATCATGGCTTCAAATTTTCCGTATGGTTTTCTAATAATTTTAATTAAATTAGGAATTTAAAATATAATAATAATATTTTGAAAAAAAAAATTTTTATTTCATTAATTTACCTTTTTAATAATTCATCACAAGGAGGTTCAGTGGCTAAGGCTAATGAGGCCATAGTATCCATAATTAAGTTTACCCAAAGCATTTAAATTGAAGTTAAAGGTGATTCTCTCAAAACAACTCCCCCTAAGAATACCATGAACATACTAAAATAGAATTATAAAGTTAATTATTAAATATAATAATGTTTATAATAAAAAATCAACTTAATCTTATTGTAAAATTTTTACGCAACAATGTTAACAGTAACTTAGAATTGCAAGAATTTTCTAATACAATCAAAAATATTTCTTCCCCATTTAATGGCGGTCAAAATACTAGTGAAGTTATCATCTAATAAAATGATACCAGCGGCTTCTTTGGCAACCTAAAAATAATTTATTTTTTTTTAATTTAAAAATATAATTATTTAATTTTAATTTAAAAATATGATTATTTAATTTTTAAATTAATTATAATTTAAACACAAAAAAATGAAATTAAATAATTACATCAGTTCCAGCAATTCCCATAGCAAATCCAACATCAGCTTTTTTTAAAGCAGGGGCGTCATTAGTTCCATCTCCAGTAACAGCTACTACGTGTCCTAATTATCTAATTCCAGTGACTAATAAATATTTGTCTTCGGGACTAGATCTGGCTATAACTCTTGTTTTTTCGTAAACAATTTTGAATTTTTCTAAATTTCCAACTTCGTATTTAATAACTTTTCCTTCATCGTCTTTAATTTCTTTTCTTCCTCCTACGAATTCTCTAAATTCAGAACCAGTCATAACAACGTGTTTATCTAAATTAGGGTCATAATCTCTGTCAATAATTCCAGCATTTTTAGAAATAGCGATAGCGCTTTATAAAATTTTTTATAATTTATTTAGTATATATAAAAAACTTAATAAATCTAAATTTAATAAAATAAATATTTAAATTACGTGTCTTTAACATCTCCAGTAACCATTCTAACGGTAACTCCAGCATTTTGGCAAGTTCTAACGGCTCCCTCTACTTCAGGTCTGAGGGGGTCTTAGATTCCAACTACTCCAATAACAATTAATTATTTTTCTAATTAAGTTTCTAAATATTCTAAATCTTCTACATCAGCGTTCAATTCGTTAACAGGAACATCTTTATAACATAATAATAAAGTTCTTAAAGCGTGATCAGCGTAGTTTTTAATTTATTTATCTCTGGAATTTTCAAAATCTTCGTTAATTTGTTAAATATTTCCGAATTTATCTAAATAACTAGTAGTGTATTAATGTAACCAGTCAGGAGCTCCTTTAACAAAAACTCTGTAAGTTGTTTCATTTAATCTATAAATAACTGACATTCTTTTCTTTTTAGAAGAGAAAGGAACAACTCTTACAATATCATCATTTCTATATTTTTCGAAATTGTATCCCATTCTATAGGCCATTTCTAATAAGGCACACTCAGTTGTATTTTCAGTTTTATTTCCGATTTTTTCGAATCTTCCGGCTGAAATTTAAGGTTAGGCATTAGAATTGACCTGAAATAAAAATATTTTTCAATACTATAATAATATTTTTATATTCTTTTTTTAATAGTAAAATTTAATTACACAAACTCCAATACATAATTTATCTCTAGCATCTTATTTGTTATCCAAAGTTTTTTCATCAAAAGTTTCAAATTATTCTTATAAAGCCCACAATTTTACTACTTCCATTTCATTTTTAGTCAATGTTCCAGTTTTATCTGAACAAATATTGTCGGCTCCTCCCATTGTTTCGCAAGTAGCCAAAACTCTAACTAAATTATTTTCTTCTTTCATTTTTCCAACTGAGTAGGCCAAGGCAATAGTTACAGCCAAAGGAAGTCCTTCGGGAACTGCGACAACTACAACAGTTACAGCAATAATAAAATATTCAACTAAGTGGTTAACAGTGCTCAAAGTGAAAATATTGACTCTAAAATTTTAAAAATTAAATGAATATTATAAGTAGAAATCAGTATATGTAATATAAATAAATATATTTAATTTTAATTTAAAATAAATTAAATATTTAAAATTAAATTCTTAAAATTAATTTAGATTAAATTTTTTTATAATTTTACCCTAAATACAAATCTTCGATAATTAAATGAATAGTCATAGCAATGAAAACCAATTTAGCAACCAACATACCATAATCTCCAATTTATCCAGCAAGAATATCCAATTTTCCTTATAAGGGAGTGGGATCGTCGCCATCGTCTTCAGTAAGTAACAATTTAGCTTTTCCTTATTAAGAATTAGTTCCTACGGCCAAAACCAACATTTAACCTGATCCTTCGATAACTTGAGATCCAGAAATTAAGAAGGGGTTAATTTTTCCTTCGTCCATATTTTTAGGGACTTTTTTGTGACAAGGGTCACTTTCTCCAGTGGCGGAAGATTCATCACAAACTAAATATAATAAAAAATAAGTAAATTAATAAATAAAAAATAAGTAAATTAATTTATAAATAAGTATTTAAATAATTTTAAATAAGTAAATAGCGATTTATTTTTTAAAAATTATCATTTTCAATAATTAGACATATAGTATTGAAAATTTTTATAAAATTAAAGTATATTTTTTTACCTAAATCATGTCCTACAGTTAAAATACCGTCTACGGGGACAGTATCTCCGGTTTCCAAGGTCAAAATGTCTCCTACTAATAAGTCGTAAATGTTAATATTTGCAATTTTTCCGTCTCTGGTGACATTAACGTTTTTATTTTCGGCACTTGCGTATAATTTTCTGAACTACAATTCTTTTTAATAGTCGTTGACAGCAGTGACAGTGACTATAATAATAACGGCAACAAAAATGGCAAATCCTTCCATCCAGCCTTTTTCCCAACCTTCGGTGGCGATCTAAATTGAATATAATATAAATTTTTAATATCTTATTATAACTATTTTACTTTTCTATAAAAATAAAAAAACAGAAACTGGCTTAAAAGTTATTTTAAATTTTTCGCATAAAATCTTAAAAAAAATAACTATTCACTACTATTCCCCCTCCCCCGAAAAAAAAAAAAAAAAAATTTTAAAAAAAACAAATAACCCCAAATCAATTCTATTCCAGCCAATTTTTTTCAAATTTTTTAAATATTTTATAAAATTTCCTCAAATATAAATAAATATATATATATTTTACCCCCATAACCAAAGAAACGGCGGCAGCATAGCACAAAATCCTCAAAATTTCGTCTTCAAATTGGCCCACAATCAGGTCCCACACCTTTTTCATCGGCTTCGTAATAGGAGCATTCGAGCCAAACTATTTTTCTCTGTTTCCTAAGTCAGTAGCGTCGCCCGTGCTGAGTCCCCTTTTAAAATCGACGCTCAATTTTTTTTCGAGTCCGTCGTAGCCGCCCCAGGCCTTTACTTGGCTGAGCGAGTCTCCGTTTTTCACTTTTTCGTTGTCGAAGAGGTCGCTTAAAGAGGTTTTTGAGAGGGTGAACAGGTTTAGTTCTATTCCTTGGTGGTCTAGGAGTTTGTCTTGAGACATTTATTTTATTTTTTTATTTAATTATTTTTTTATCTTATTTGTTTGTTTGGGAAGTTTGTTTTACTTTTTTATTATTATTTTTTGGATAAAAAAATTTTTTTTTTTTTCTTTTTTTTTTGTTTTTTATTTTATGTGGAAATTATAATTTATTTTATTTTATTTTTTTGAAGGATTTTGTTTGTTTATTTAGGTATGTATTTTAATAGGTTAATTTTTTTAATTTTTTACTTTTTTTATGTAAAGTATTTATTATTTAGTTTAGTGATTCCATTTAATTAATCCTAATGAATCTATCAAACATTGATATATTTAATATTCATAGAATAATTATAGCGAAAACATTAATGTAAATAATTGCTCATAATTCACTATTAGTTTCCCATATATTTAAATAGTATTGGTTCATTTATTTTAAATATTAATCAATCCTAATTTCAATCATCACAAATATAATATACAATCTAACCAATTTATTTTTGTTTTTAAAAATTAATCAAATATATATAATAATAAAAATTGTTATTCTAACACTAAAAATAATATTTGATTTAACAACTTAAATTCTACCTCCGAAAATAAATATTGATATATATTCTCCTTTAAAATGTTAAAATATATCTAAACACTTTTATATTTATAATATACATTAAAGTACAAGAAAGTTGCATATTCATTAAAGAATAGTAAATTTGTATCCAAATAATTAATTATAACACTAAATTTTAAGTTTCAATACTTTAAATCTAATTATCTTTATTCTTTTAATTGAATTTAAATAAAAGTATTATTGATATAAATTTAATATATTCGGCCAATTTAAATTTTTACCCCGATTTAAATATAAATATAATAATAATATCTTTTAAAAATAGACTAGACTTACAAATTTTAGTATTTAAAAAAAAAATTAAAAATTTTTTTTAAAATAAATTATTATAAATATTTAAAAATTTTAATTACAATCCTCATTATTAAGATGAATTAATTTAAAATATTTCTAAATAAATATACAATAAATCAAAATAGTAATAATCTTTTTCTAAATTAATCTAAAATAAAATTATTTATTCTATTAAATTTTAATTTCCTACTAACTAACAAAAAAAAGAAATATTTAGGTAATACATAATAATTATATATTAAAATTTTTTAATTACTTTTCAATGGATTTCTAAAAATATTAATAATTTTTATAGCTTTATGTAAAATATAAGTTTTTATTATATGTTATATAATAAAAAAAAATTTTTTAAAACTAAAATACAAGTAGGCTTAATTTATAATTTTTTAATATATTTTTTTTCATTAATCTTTTTTTTCCATTTCTTGTTCTCTTTCCCTTTCTTTTTCCCTTTCTCTTTCTTTTTCCTCTTCTTTTTCTTTTTCCTTTTATTTTTCGATTTCTCTTTCTCTTTCTCTTATTTATTACTTTTGCTTTTCTAACTCTTCTAATCTGTTTTTACCCACCTACAAATATGGCATCTATTTTTTCTTAGGGATGTATTTTTATTTGGTTTCATTTTCTTTAGGGAAAATAAAATTTATAGCATAACCTACAACCATAGTCAATGATCCCGTTAACAAACATTAAATTTATTAATTAGTAGTCAAAGGTGAAAAACTTAAACAAAAAAATGATAAATAAAAAAAAAATTGAAGTTTATATATAATGAAATTTATTTACCTCATATTTAGGTGTTTTCCAAAAGTAATTATAAAAATCTAAAATGCCAAAATAAATCCTATTATTATCCAATTTTAAATATTTTAGAAAATTCCTGCAAAATAATTTTTCTTATTGGTAATTTATCTGAAGTGAATCATGCTGAATAAGACCATATACATATAAATAGTAGTAAACAAAGAATGTCTAACTCCGTTTAAAAAATCAACGTTTTATTGGTTTTCTAAATCTTAAAATTAGAAAAATAAATGAGTTCCATAGTAATACTCTAAATAAATCTAAGAAAAACCTAAAATCAAAACCTAAATAATTATTTATCCACCTATTTGATATTTATAATAACTATCAAGCAATTCATTTTCCATTTTTTCAGGAATTTAACTAATTTAGTTATTTTTTATAAAATTAAAATCACTCATATAAAAGAGAGCTGCCAAAATGTCTAAAATTAGGTTAATTATTATCAAATGAACGGGATTCAATATCGATTAAAACACAAATAACTCGCTCCAACCAATTACAAATAATCTAATATAAAATAAAAAAATAAAAACTACAAATCATCATATGAAATTTATTAAATATATATAAAATTAAAAATATATTTTATTAAAATAATTTTATTTATATATTAAATATATTTTAAATATTTTATATACTGAGTATTTTTATATTTCTATGCATTAGTTATTTTTATATATTAATTATTTTTATGTATAAATTATTTTTTGTATTAATTATTTTTATGTTTTAAATGTTTTTATATAATATTAATAATTAATATTAAAAATTTATATACGTAACAGCAGTCAAAGAGATATAAAAAGCACAAAAGGCCTTTATAGATGACCAAAGAGCCCTCGATTATATTATACCATAAACCAAATCTTAAATATCATCATTTAAAAGCCCAATATCACTAATTTATTTGTCAACATTCTTACCTTATTTCCAGCAAGAAATACCTAAAAATGCTTCGTTAAATATTTGGATATCATTTTCTCCTTACCTTTATTATTTATATTTAAAATAATTTTTTACTATTATTTTTTATTATTTTAAAAATTATATCCAAATAAAATTTTTTTATAATATATTAAAATCATTATTATTTTCATTTTAATTTTAATTTTAATTTAAATTACCCAGTAAAACCAGCATTTATTTTGTAATATTTAAGTAAAACTTAGAGTATAAATTTATGTTCGGAATTTGCTCGGGCCAAAACTGATAAATTTTTAGCCAACAACTCAGTTCTAGGACTGGGATTTTAAATTGAATAAGTTATAATTTCCTGCTCCATTTCTTCTTGTTCCTATTATTTTGCCAATTCTTTTTATTTTTTAAACTCTTATTTTTATTCTTCAGTCAAATTTTAGTCATCTAATTCATCTTCATCGTTATTATCTTAGCTAAAAATATTCTAAACTTTACTACCTTAGTTCTATTATTATAGCTATTTCTATGTTATTTTTTTTGACTAGATCTTAACCTTGTATTTAAAATTTTAGTACATTTTTTAAATATTTTTAAAATTAATTATTGAGGTAAATAAAAAAAAAATTATTAGTTTATAATATTATTCTTACCATTTTTGCCAATTATTCGCCCGTCATAACTGTATAATCACAACTTAATTAATTAAAATTTTTAGCCTAATCTACTATTCCACAACTTCTTGCCACTTACAAACCTAATGACAGGGAATCTTACGTTATAATTCTTGGTTTTACCTATAATTTATTTTAAAGCGTGTCAAATTTTTAATTTATACCATCTTGAATTTTATTTTCAAGTCCTACCATACCTAAAATAATTAAATCTTTTAATATTTCAGATTCTAGATCTGTGTAAGGTAATTTTTCTAGTTTTCTCATTTTTTCACTACTAAGATCTTTACAAACTAAAAAAATCACTCTTTCTTGTCTTTAGGTTTCTAATTCGTCCACTATTTTAAATACTTTTTCTACATACTCCTCGGATATAGGTTTGGTTTCTCCGTTATCACTTAAATAATATTGACATATACCTATATAAATTATTATTATTATTTTTTTAATATTTTTCATGATTATAAAAATTAATAGCAATAAAATTTTAGCATAAAAAATTAAAAAATTTATATCAACATTAATTAATAATCCTATTATAATGTAAAAATAATAATACTACCTTTTAAAGTATCAAAACTTCCCTTTACAAATATTCTATATGTATTAGCAGAAATTAAGTATATAGTCCACATAATATTTTGGTTAGTTAAAAATGGTTTGCCTTATTTTTGATCTTTTTCATACAATCTAAAATTTTGGTAATTGTAATTAAAAGTATTACAAAATGTTAATAAAGCAATATCAGTTTAATTTCCTCTTTATTCGAATTCTTAGTGTAAAAATTTACTGGTTTTTGGAATTTTAATGGTTTAGTCTAAATTTATTTCGAATTGTTGTTCTTTGTTTTCTTATTAGTCTTCTTCATTTCCTTCTTAATCTTCATTTTCCTAAATCGGGCTTTAATTTAGAACAGGGTCAGAATTCGAATTCATCTAAAATTTTTTAAATTGGTTAACTCTTTTAAAACAAATATAAAAAAATTAAATTATTTATTTACACAAAGACCAACAAATAACAAATTTTTTATGTTATCTGGTATTTCTTTAGAAAAATATTTAAGATCTTCTTTTAAATTTTTTTCTTTAAATTAAAACAATTTATCCAAAATCCATAAAGAACTTACTCTGAATTCTTTTTTAGTTACAATTCCTGTTTTATCTAGAACTACAGTGTCGAGTTATCCTAAGTTATCTATAGCAGTTGAATTATATGGAATTAATCCAGAAACCATCATTTTTTTAATATGTAATGCTTTGAAGAAGTAAGGAATCAGGGGTATGCCCTCTTTTTAATCAAAAAAAAAATATTGATTATTTGATATTTATGTATTTATAAATAAATTTAGTATTCTTTTATTTTCATACACTTATTTTTAACATAATAAATTATTATTTTTACCAGGAATAGCAATCATGATACATAGTAAACATATTATAAGATTTTAATTTAAAAAAAATCTTAAACTTCTAACTGAGAAGAATTTCATATCTGCATAGAAATAAACCTAAAATATAAGCATAACCAACATCAGAACAAAAAGAACTTAAATTGCTTTTAATCCTTCTTGGCCTATAATATGAGTCATTTCATATAATTTTTATTGAATTGGTGTTACAATATCCATAAAGTCTCTATACAAATCTTAATATACTTAATTTAAATAAGAATTTTCTCCCACTTATAAAACTATCATTTTTCCGCTGCCTTGACTGATTTTAGACTGTGAAAATACAAATGGTTCATTCTAAAAAAAATGTACAAGTTTATATAATTTTTAATATTTTTTTTTATTATAAGAATTTTATATTTTCAATTTTATTCTTCAGTATTAAATTATCATATGTTTACTTTTGAATTTTCTTCGATATTTTCGTTCTTATTTTTTTCTTTTTTCTTCTCCTCTAAATCTCCTTCATCATCTTCTGGACTATACTCAATAAATCCTTTTTCTACAAACTCTTAACCCATATAAGATTCATCACAAACTTTAATTAATAAAACGATAAATTAAAAAATAAATTAAAGAAATTTTAAATAAACATAAAAGCTCTTTATATAAAATTTAAATAAATATATTATTTATAAATTATTATATATTTATTTTAAAAATCTATGAATTTTATTTATATGCTATAGAAGTTATTTATTTACTAACTCCTTAATTTTCAAATAATATTCCATCAGCTGGAACAGTGTCTCCTGTTTCTAATACAACAGTATCACCAACTAATACTTCATTTTAAGGAACTCTAAAACATATTCCGCTTCTTATAACTTAACAATAATTTTCATTAACTTTTTCCAATAATTTTAGGAATTTATTGTTTTTATACTATAAAACTAATGCGTATCCCATCATCATTATATTAATAAATACAATAAAAGTCGCTCCATCAATCCACCCTCTTTATATACCTTAATCCCAAATCTAAAATTATTTTATAAATATTATTTTATAAATATATATATATAAATTTATTAAATATAAATTAAAAAATATTTAAACATATAATTTTAAAAAATTTATTTTATTTTTAAATAAGAATTGTTTTTAATTGTTATGTTTTTAATTTTTTTTTTTGTAAATAAACTATACATTTATATTTATTTTCAAATGATATCATATTTTCATTAATAATTTTATGAAAAAATTACCCCAAAAAGTAAATCTGCAATAGAAAAACCTATAAAAAATTAAAATATCAAGTCCTGATATTACTAACAAAAGTAATAAAAAAATGATTGTTTTGGCATCAATTTATTTTTTTATATCTAATTAATTCCATATTTTTTATGTCTTTATTCCAAGTCAAAATCATCTATTATTGTTAATCCTCTTCTAAAATTTTAAATTTTAAGACACTTTCTTATAGAATGAAGTCCACCCCATTTATTTAATTGTGTGTAACTTTTTCCAGATTTAACATTTTCTAAATCTAATAAGGTCTTAAATTATTCTTATGTGCCTTTGAATTAAAGTTTTTCACTCATATGAAATAATTTTTATAAGTAAAAAGTATTTTTGATTTTATTTTTTTATTATTTTTTACAATTTTTAAAGAAAACAAATATTTAAATAAATAATATTTGTTTTTCTATTTATATAAATTATTATATAATATATTTAATTAAAAAGAATTGTAAATCTAAATTGAAATTACAAAAAAGAATCTTTATATATTAAATGGTACTAGGGAATTATAGTATATTTTTAAAAATTATATATTAATTTAAATTTTACTTTTTTGGCTATACTATTTTAAAATTATGTTAAATAAGAACAAAAGTTTAAAAAATTACTATATTATTTATAATTTATATAATTGTGGATTATTTTTCCACATATAATTAGGCGAAATAATAATTTTAATAAAAAATTTTATTGAAACTAAAATTTAAATAAAATTAAAACATTATAAAATAAAAATGAGCCAAAATAATTATAATAATTAGACATTTGATTTATTTCAAATGCTTTAACCATCAAGAATTCTCTCATAAGCAAAAAGTAATATTTAATAAAATTAAAATTAGACAAATGAACCAAATACATTATAATTACCAAAACCACCCAATTTTGCTTCCAATATTAATTAATAATAACAACAAAACTAAATACAATAACCTAATTTTTTAGCACAATTGAATCCAAATAATATGCCAAATTTTTTGGCACCTGATTTTAAATAATAAATGTAATAATTGTAACCTAAAAACCAGCCCTTAGATTTACTTAATCCGCAACTTTTTTCTAATAATTAAAAAAATAATAATACCCCTAACAAAAATAATAGTTATAATAACTTTAATATGCAAAATTAATATTAAAATTAAATGAATAAAAATTTTAGTGGTAGAAAAAATAGAAATGATGATTATGCATTTAATTAAGATGATTCTGATATAGATGACGAGGAAAAATTATACCAATAAAATTTAAAAAAATAAGGTTAAGTTTAAGAATCATAAGAAGAAATTAAGAAATGGCTTGAGCAAAGAAAAAAAAATTATCCTACCTTATAAACTTAAATTAAAAAAAAAAAGTAAAAAAAAAACTTAGATAAAAGTGGATAGTATGCAGAACTGAGTTTATTAGAAATAAAATTGAGAAAAAAATTATCAATTTTAAATGCAGATTCAAGAGCTCTAAGAAAAATAGAAGTTAAGTAAAGGTAATTAGATATGATTAAAAAAAATTATCAAGAAGGTGTAAAAATAAAAAATGTAGTTAATTTAACAAAAATAAAGCAAAAAGTTTATGAAGCCAAAAGCAGGGCAAAAACAGAAATAAATTTATAATAAAAATAAATTATAAATGCAGCCGACCTTGATCCGGCATAGTTTTAAAAAAAAGTTAAATAGTGTATTAAAAGCAAATTAAAATTATAATAAAAATAAAAATTGTAACTTTAATATATATAAGATAATAACTTAATATAAGATTAAAGTAACATATTTGTAACTGATTAACTAAAAAATAACGAAAATGACTAGGAAATGGAAGAAGAAGAAGATGATGATGAAGATATGCCTGAAGAAATACCTATAAAATCTAGCAAAAAGTAATATGAATATGAATAAGATTAAAATTAAAATTAAAATTAAGATTAAATACAAAAATAATAATAACAATAAAACGAAAATGAAATCAAAACAGAAAAAGAAAATAAATCAAAGTAAGAAAAATAAGATAATTAAAAAAAAAATAGCGGTGGAAAATTAAGTTAACCTGATATAAAAGAAAGAGTAAGTTAGATGGTAAAATAGTTAAAAGAGAAATAATAATAGTATGATAATAGTTTATAACATATGTTTAATTATAAAGAAAATTAGTCAAATTTTAAGTATAAAACAAATTAATTATTATCAAGCTATTTAGCTGAAGAAATTTATAAGGAAAGAATAGCCATACTATAAGCTATCAGATATATTGTATCTCATGAATTTTTGTAAAATCCAGATTTAATGGATAAATCAGATGAAGAAGAAGATGATGAAGATGATGACGAAGAAGAAGAATTGAGTTAAAATTGTTAAAAAGAAAACTTATAAAACAGTTAAGAAATTCAAGAATCATAATAAAAAGATAATTAGTAAAATACTTATAATAAAGATCAAGTATAATCGCAAATTATCGATAATTTTGAAAAAATCGAAGAAAAATAATTAGTTTAAGAAGAAAAAATATAAGGTATTGATTAATATGCTTTATAGGAATATGATAAATTATTTTAAAATCTAGAAAATTAATAAAAAGACCAAGAAAATGAAGAATAAGAAGATGTTTGATAAATAAAATAAAAAATTTTATAAAGCAACGAGCTATTGAAAATAACATTTTCGACTTTATAATAATTTTAATAAAATATAAGATATAATATATATATATTTATTATTATTATATATATAGAATTAATTAAAAAAATATCTAAAAAGTATAGATAAGCTTTTATTTTATAAATATAAATAATGAATTGCCAAGTTAAAATTATTTATTGCAAATATATTTTAAAATTAAAAATTTTAGACAATTTTTGATAAAATCAAATAAGTGTTTGTAAGCAAATAATTTCAAAAAATTATACCAATTTTAAAAAATTAGAAATTTATTCATTAAATATTATTATTAACATCACTGCTGTTGTTATTATTATTTTTTCTATTAACTATATTAAAATTGGTAGAAAATGCTAAATTAGCACAATTATTATATTCATTATTTTTAATAGTTTTATAAATTTATTAAGTGAAATCGCTTTATTGATATAAATTTAATTCTTAATTTTATTTTTAAAACGACTCTTCAAACTTTTTTTATTATTTTTCTTCTTTCAAGTAAGATTTAACTTATTATTATTAAAGTTACTGATCAAATATTTAGTGTCCTTATTGTATTTATTATTAATCATTTTTAATTTTTTGATATTAGCCTGGATGCATATTTTTTATGTGTCTGTTCAGATTATAAGAATATCTACAAGTGTAATCGCAGAATTAACAATGAATAATTGTGGTTTAATGAACTCTTTTAATGTGTTTATTTACATTATATTTTATAGGAGACTTATAAGAACAACCGTCAAAAGGGCATAAAATTAAATCTTTCTCTGTCAAATTTTCGTAGAATTTTTTGCTACTATTATTTCTAAATCTTATTAATTAATTTTTTGTTTTTTATTATAATGACGAACCACATTCTTCATTGCAATCTTCATTATCGTTTTAATTTTCATCTTATTCCTAATCTTTTTCTTGAATTTTTTATTAAAAGTCTGTAGTTTGTTCTTATTATTTTAAATTTTTATTAGTATTATTATCAATTAAATTATTTTCTTATTAAGATTTTGGTATGTTGGAGTTCATAACATTTGATACATTCATATTAACATTAGTATTACATTAAGTACTAGAATTTTCATCATATTTAACCTTTTTAGAAATATTTTCCATGCTTTCAGATTCTTCTTTACTGTTTGTGTTTTCTTATTTTACCTTAAATTCTTCTTATCTACATTCTTTTTACTAAGATTCTTTACCATTTTCCTTAAAATAAGATTTTTTCTATTATTTTTGTTGTTGTAAAGGGATTGTAGGGGGTATTATTATAGAAGTTTTTTTAGCCTTGTTTAGATTTAATTAAGGTTATGAAAGCAGCATTTCATTTTATTTATTATTTTATTAACTACATTCTTAATTTAAGTCTTAATCTTAAATCTAGGTTTGCGATTAAATTTATTATTATTTTTTCAAAATATTTTCTAATAAAAATACAGCTTTTTTATTTTTATCAGGACATTAGTCAATTTCTAAATTGCTAAAATTATTATGACTAAACTTTTAAAATTACTCATATTATTAGTTTTAATTAATTAAGTATTGAGTTTGATTAAATTAATTATGAGCCTTTTCTTTGTTATTAATAAATTATTAAACTGCATAATTGGGATTTTTTTGGAAATCTTTTTATTGTTTGGATTGCTCTAAAATAAAATTACATTGTTAAATTAAATATTTTTAGATCTGTTCGACAGATTGTTCTTATATCATTTCGAATTGTTATTTTTATTGTTCGATATTCAACATAAACTAATGGTTAAATAATTTTTTCATTTCTTAAACTTCGTTTTTATTCTCGCTAGATTAGTATTAATTAAGGTCTAGTTAAAATTTATCATTATTATACCCTTGTTATTGTCCTTCCCAAATATTTAATGAGTTTTAACCCTATTATTATTACTTTTAAAGACAAGAATTATTACTACCTAGCGTAGATATTAATTGAGATTCTTAATATTAGGATACGAAATGACTTTATCTTTGAGATTCTTATAATTTTTATAAAATATTAAGATGGTTCAAAGAACTTATATTTTATGGGTAACAATTTTCAAACCTGTTATTTTTGGGGGGATTTTAAATAAATTATAAATCATGAAAAGGAGGAGTAATTAGGTTGGGCAACATATCTTTTATATTTTGGCTGAATTCTATTTAATAAATTTATATAAAATTTTTATATATTTTTTTTATTACTATTTTTGTTTTGTTTTATTAAAATTTCTGAATAATTTTTTTCTCTTATTGATTTTACCAGGTATTTTATTTTGTTGGAATGAAGGTAAATAAATGTAAACTAATTTTTTTGTATTTTTTAAAAAAATATTTTAATATCCTCACATATGGAATTCAGCCTATTTAAAAAACTTTGTACAACTTTGATGACTTTTATTAATAGCTAATAATATAATTTAAAATCTTTTAACATATTTTTATATATTAACTGATGATGTATTAATAATAAATAATTTAAATTTATTATATTGTTGAAAAAATGTATTAATAATAAAATTGATGAGATTGAAAAAAAAAAAAAATTAGTATTCAATTTCAATTTATAGACAATACTTATTAAATGTATTTTATCAAATTAAAATTAAGTTATATTAATAAAGCTGAAAATAAAAAATAATATTCTTTTAAATTTTAATAAATCAATTTTAATATTATAAATTAAAAAAAATCTTATTTATTATATTTTTTATAAATATTAAAATTAAAGAGTATTTTAAATTTATAAAATAATAATATCTCACTTAGAAAATTTTCATTGTTTTATATTTTTTATAAAATTTTTAAATTAAACTTTGTTTAAATATAATAAATCTTCATAATTTTATATAATCTTCAAATTTAATGTGAATTTATATGATATATTATATAATTTAATGAAATCATTGATAAAATTGCTAATAAAGCCCAATGACAATCATCTATTTATATAAAAGAATTGAATCATAAAAAAAATTATTCACAAATATATTTGAATAAAAATTAAATGTTTCAATTAAGATATAAATATAGTTTATACTGACAATTTTTATTTAATAAATTATCCTAATATTCTATTATGATATTATAATAAATTTCTATTTAAATTAGTAAAATAATATTACATTAATTTATATTAAGATTAAAATGTTAACAAGTTAATTTATTTTTTAAAGCAAAAGGTTATATAATTTTCCATTTTTTTACATGATTGAAATCAATTTGTATTAATTTAATATTTTTAAAAATTTAAAACATTATATTTATTAAATTAAATAAAAATGAAATTTAAATAACTATCCTTTTTTATTTATTTTAATACATTATTATAGTCTTTATCATATTATAAATATTAAAAACTATTAAACTATTCATATTATTAAAAAATAAAAAACAAAAACAAAATAAATTGTCAAAATTGCCTATTATAAAAAAAAATATTTTTAATAATATCATAAATAGATCATTTTTTTCTTTACATATATTTTTTTCAACCTATTTTTTTATAAAACTTAAATTGATAAAGAGACTATCTTAATTTTATATTAAAAAAATTAAATATTAAAATTTTTAATAATTAAATGTGAATATATAATATTATTCTATTTATTAAAATAAGTACTATTCAAATTTTATTTGTAAAACCTTATTAAATGTATAAAATAGTTTATATACTAAAAAAAAAATATTATTTATCTAGATTAATTACTTATTATTTGTCTTTTTAAAAAACTATTTATTAATTTTTATTTATATAACATTTTTGACTTAATAAATTATAAAATATGATCAGATAGTTAATTATATTTATAGAATATAAAGACTTATAAACCAAAGAATAATGTAAAATATATATTTTTATTTTATTAAATAATATAAGATATGTTTCATAAGCTATTTAAAAATTTATATTATATTTTGTTTTAACATTTTAATATATTTCAATAATATAACAATTTTAGAATCAATTAATTTTGCTAAGTTTTGTTTAAATTTATTGTTAATCAAACATTAATTTTACAGGGCGTGTATTTTAGTTCACTTTTTACCAAGTGTTATTTTAAATTATAAATAATATTTAAAAAATAATTAATTTTTTATTATTAAGAGATTTAATAACTAATTTAAACAATGCTATTTAATAGTTGGCATTTCAAAAAAAATTTTAAAATTTTATATTATTTATCTTAACTCAATTTTATTTATAATTTTTATTTTTTGTTTTGATTTTTGTTTTTGATTTTTTAGTTTCAATTATTCTAAATTTTTTCTTTCAAGTATAGATTTTTATTATTTATAAATTTTGTACATTTGAAAATATAATTTCATAATTTTAACAAAATAAAATCCTATCATTATCCCCCAAAACTATTTCTAAGAGATTAAAACTAATCTGGAAAATAAACTAATTCTTTAAAATTCCTATAAAAGCTACTTGTTTGTATTTTTCTTTCAACTTTTTTTTTATTAATAAAATAGCTCAATTTTTCTCGTCTTAGAAATCTAAAAAAAACAATTCTTATTAATCTTGCAAATTCTTCATGTTTTGGATTTCCCATTTATGCGACTTATGAACAACATTATTTCATTTTTGTGATTACCGGATTTCTCGACATTTTTTTTAAAAATTATTAAAAATGATTAAATGTAAACTATTTTTATCTCAATTATTCTTTTATATAATTTTTTATTTCATCCGACAAAGCATAACTTATTAATGCATTAATATAAGTTTTTGGAATATTTTTTGTTGAATATAATTTTTTTGGTGATTTTTTATAACTTTCACTCTCCTCAATTTTATAAATGCTATGTTCATTTTATTATTTAACTCTTTTTGTGTATTTTCTTGTATTTTTAGTTTTAACATTTTCTATATAAAATTCTTCGGATTCATCTTCATCAGCTTCTAATAAATCGTCTTAATCATCACAATAATAATTATTTTTAAAATTGCTTTATTCTTTTTAAATTTATTTTTATTTTGACTACTATTCATTTTCTTATTATTTTTAATTTATTTAGCTACTTATAGGAGTAATTTTATTAATATTTTACAAGTTTGAATATTTAATTTAGTCATATTCTAAAGTATTATTATTTTAATTAGAATTATTTCTGTTAAAGTCAAAATTTTAGGAACTGGTAATTAAATAATTTTTTTCATGCAGTTTTTTATTATTGATGGTTGTAAAATCATTTTATTTATATTATTTTTTATTTTGTTAAATTAGATATTCTAAGCTATCGTCATAATTTTACTGTTTTTAACTATATTATATCTCATTTTTAATTTCTGCATTTTAAGAATTTTCTTACAAGTTATATACAAGCAAAATATTATTCTTCTCGTTTGTAGAATAATTTTTCATTTTTATAAAATTTTTTTGACATTATTAATAAAATTATTTTTCATCATCATTTTCTATTTTTATATCTTAATATTAAATATCATTCAAATTTAAATTTTTATTATTTTTTACTAGATTAAATTTATTCTTATTTAAAATATTATCATTAATTTTTTATTCTGGATTATATTATAAATTATCCTAATCTTTCGTTTTATTGTATATTTATGAAATTATTTATGGAATTACATTACATTCTTAATTTTATGGTTAAATTATTTATTATTAATTACTATCCAAATTCCTATTATTTTCTTAATTAAATGAAAATTAAATAAGATTTTATTAATTAAATTTATAAATTTATCCATTTTTATTAATTTTATCTATACATTTTATTGATATTTATAATGTGTATTTATACTTTTTATATATGATTATATTCTTCTATATTATCTAAAGATTAAAATACCCAAAATTAATATTGTATAAACATATTACATATTCTCATTCAAAAAATAAATAACATATATGTAAAACAAAAAAATCCTGTAAAAGGAATTTAAAAAAAATTTGTATTAATAATAACTAATTATAAATATTACCTTTCAAACGGTATTTCATATATTACTTTTGTAATATTAACTTTATTTTATACTTATCAATGAACTTACTTTAATAATGTTGATAATTAAGTAAATTAATTTATTTATTTGATTTTTCCTCATTTATATTTTATTTTAACCTGTATTATGATTATATTGGTTAATTTTGATGCTTAATATTTTAATTTGCTTATTAAAGCTAGTAATGTTAAGAAATATTTAAATTTAAATTTTCCTAAGATTATCTTTTATTTTATCTTTGTTGCATTGATTAATTTTAATAACTTTCTTCATTAGAATCAATATGTAAATCAATAACCTAATTAACTTTATTTCCACTTTATACAAATTATTTTTGAATACTACTTTTATTCAGTGATGTTTAGCTTTTGGTCTAGCTCATTTCTTTATTTTCTAATTAATATAACGGGTCAATTCTTGGTTTATATGAACACCTCTATATTATAAATTAATAATCAATTATATTTATATCTTAGTAAAAAATTAGTTTGTAGAATTTTTAAAAAAATTTTCCTTTTATTATTTATACAAATGCTTATATTCTAATTAATAGCATTATTATATTACTTTATTATATTTGTTTTCATTTTGTTACATTTTTAAGTTTCGGTTTTTTTTATTTCTTAATAAAAATATTTTATAAAAAATATTTTTTTATTTTTTTTTTTTATTATTTGTTTGGTTATTATTTTTATTTTTTTTCTTTTTTATTAAAAATATAATAGTTGTTTAACTTTTAATACTATTTTATTTTCTACTAATTATTAACTATTTCAGAAAACTATAAAAATAGTTAGGTCAATAAAAAAGCATTAATCTTTAGAAATTTAATATCTACTTATCAGGATTTATACAAATATATTAAAAAAATTTAAAATCAAGTATATATTATTTAAGTTTATTTATTTATTTTTAAATTTAAATTTTGACTTTGATAAAATAATTATCATAAATTTAATATTATGAACATTATTTAGTAGCATTTAATTATATTTACTAAAAGTATAGGTGTAATTTATTCTATAAAATTAATATTATTTTGTTTTCAAAAGTTTATTAATGACAGTAATTTAAATTTTTAACCATTATCACTTATTTTATTTCATAAAAAGGATAATGTAAAGTAAAGTAAATTAAATATTTTTTTTTACAAGTTTAAAACATAATAAAAAATATTTAGTTATTCATTATAAATTAATTTAAATAGCATGTAATGTTTTAGAAATGCAAAAGTATTTTTTAACCCAAATCTTATATCTCATTAATTTATATAATTTTTTATTTAATTAATTTATAATTTATTTTTTATTGGTTTTTAATTTATTTTGTATTTAAAACATATTTTTATTTTTAAAATTTAGAAAATATTAAATAAGAAAATAATTTATTTATTAATTAATACAATATAAGGATTTATAATCAAATAATCAAATAATTATTTTTATTTTTTTATTTTAATAAATATATTCGGGTCCTAATAATTTCCTTAATTTAAAATTGCATAAAGTACTCTTATATTTTATATTAAATTATTTCCATTTAATTTAATTTTGTTTTTTTTAATACTATATTAATTAAAGTTTGATGATATTATTAAAATAAATAAATAAATAGAATGCATATAAATAAATACTGATCATATAATATTAATTTATTAAATACCAGTTAAATCTTTTATATTAAAAATTAAGATATTCAGATAGTAATTTTGCTCAGTAATATTTTTTAATAATTTAAAGTGCAAAATTAAATTATCTAATTAAATTATAATTTAATTATTTAAAATAAGTTAAAAGATTTAAAAGGAAATTATTTGTAATTTATTTTTTATTCCCTATGAAAATAAAAAGATAAATAAACTAATTTAAAGTCTACTATGATTAAATTTAAAATCATTCTAGATACAAGATATAACAGTATATTTAATTCTTATGATAAAAACTTATTAAGACTTAATTTATTTTTTGTATTTATTTTGTATTTTTTACTGTTATATAAGTAATTTCACTTATTATTATTTTTATTACTTTTTAAAGCTTATATATTCGCCAATTATTTAATTAAAATTTAGAAAGTATAATACAACTTAGACTTAAATTAAATCTTTCCATTATAATTTTAATAAATAATTTTATTTTTCACTGATTTATTTATATTTTATTATTAGTAAAGAATCAAATATATTAAAATTTATCAATTTATTAAATATTAATATTTAATACTTCAAATTAATTTTAAATAATAAATATAAATATTAATTTTTTCTTCTTTATCTCTAATAATTATAAAAAAAAAGCAGTAAAATTGTTACTACTATTTTGTTTAATATATACAATATAAGTCGAAAAAAAATATATATAGCGTATTTTATTAAAAGACAGGGATTGTAACAAATTTTTTATCTCTTAGACTAGGAAAGCCCTAGTAAACACTGTATGTGCATATGATACGAATTTAGAAACTTGGAAAAAAAATTTTAAGGTTGGCTTGAAGCCAATTTTTCCATATATTCAAATTTCTTTAAAAATTGAATTATTTTGGAATCTCCGAAAAATGAGTATGCAAATATTTTTTTGTAATAAGAGGGTCATAGAAAAAAAAACTCTTTTTGATATTTGATGGATAATCTAAAAAATATATATAGAAGTCTTAATTATTTAATATATAGGAAATAACTTTTCTCACAAAATTTTCAATAATAATTTTTCACTATAATAAATTTTTAACCTATAAAATTTTTAATATAATTATGATAATAATAAAAATACTTATGTTTTTTTAATATACAAATGAGCATTTTCTTTTATTATTTTCCATTATATTGACAAATTTTAGTAATATTTACTATAATTATCAATAAATTTTTTTTGTGATTTTTATATATAAAAGGTGTGTTGAATATAATTAAAAATTTTAAAAATATCATTCTAATTTTTTTTTTAACTGTAATGTAAATTTTAGAAATATTTAATCAAAAAACATAATTGGGACTTTAAATGTGATTTTTTTAGATTATCTATTAAATTCTGCGAAAATAGAAGATTTTCTATTTTGAGGACCAACCCATTTTTTAAAAAATGTTTGCATACTCAATTTTAAATGATCTAAAATTATTAAATTTTTTTAAAAAAAAATATATTTAAAAGTAGGCTTAGAGCCAGCCTAAACCCGTTTTTATCTAAATTTTTTGAAGCCCTATTATATGCACATAAGGTGGTTACCAGGTCTTTTCAAGTCTTAAAGATATAAAATTTGGTTCAATCCATCCTTTTAACCAAATACACGAATTTTTTCATCATATTTTAATTAATAAGATGCTTAAATAAAATATTATTTTAAATTAATTAATTTCCTGTTATTTTAAATGAATATTATGGTTAAAGTAATTTAATAATTTTATTAAATTTTAAGAATAATAATAGTTTAAAATTTATCTTAGAAAAAAAACTTTTATTAATTCAAATAGTTTTAACATTCTTTATTTAATATAAAATTTAATAAATTTGTTATAATTGGTTAAATAATTATGGGTGAATTTATTTTTACTTTGTTCTTTAAAAAAATTAAGATTTTTTCAGTATTTTTAATTTATAAAGATACTTAAATTTTATAAGTTTTTTATATCTCTTATATTTTTAATTTTTTTAATTATTTAATAATATGAATGATTAAATTATAAAAAAGTTTTAAATTTGTTTTATTTATATTCATTTGGTATATTAATATTTTTTTAGTTTAAAAATTTATTATATAATTTAACATATTATTATTTAAAATTTATATAAAATAATTAAATATTTAGTAAGAATCAAAAATATAAAAATAATTTAATAGCCCAAAAATTAATTTCGAAATATTAAAATTACTTGTATATATTTTATTTAAATTATAATATATTTTAAATATATATATATATTCAATTTTTTAATTAAAACTTAACTTGTTAATTGAAATTTACTATTTTTACTGTTTTATTCATTTCTGATAAATTTTTCTATTATTTATCTACAATATTATCTAAAGTACTATTTTTACTCATACCTATGAAATTTGTTATATTTTACCCATTTTTATAATTTTTAAAATTTTTCGTTTAAGACATTCCCATTTGGCTTATAACTGGTTTAAATTAGGTTACAAATCCCAGTATTTAAGTCTTATTTTACTAATTTTATGTCTTTTCTTTAATGTTTTAATATTAAATAAAGGCACTTTTATTGAATATTTTTGGATTTAATTATTTTATAGTTTTTTTTTATATGTTTTGATCTAGATCATTAATATCATTTTAATATAATCCTTAATTTTAAGATTAATCATTAAAAATTTAATTATTTATATCTTTTTTAGTCTAAAATTACATTTCTTATTAACATTTAATAAAATTATTATTTTGGCTTTTTGGCATATTTAAAGATTAGCTAATTTCCTTTATTTATTAATTAAAAATCTTCTATTTTATTGTATCTAAATCTTTACTTCCTGAATCCAACTGTTTTTAAAATTGATTATTTTTGTATTGTTATTAATTATCAATTTCAAGATTATTATTTTTTAAAAATGATTAAAAACTATTTTATTTTTAAGTAGTACTAATATTCATTTATTTCTCCTATGAAATTTACTACTACTAAATTAATTATTATTATTTTTGTTGTTTTTGTTGTGAGTTTTATAATTACTAAGATTAAAAAAAAGATATATTATTAGAAGCCGATTTTAATCTTCTATGAGCATTTTAACTATAATCGTTTGTAAGAAGAGAATTTAAAGACATACGTTAATTTTATGGTGAATTAATCGATGAATTGTATTTGATTTTAATTTTTTATCTATGAAAACTTTCTTCTTATATATTTTTTTTACAAGAATATTTATTATGATTTTTATCAGGGTATTTTTATCTAAGGCTATAATTCTCTTAACTAATCTATTATTGCTATTATGGCTAAGTTTTTAAAATATTATCGCTTAAATTACTTTCATTAATGGTTTAGGTTTTTATTTAATCTTCAATATTGATAAGATTATCTTTAAACTGATAACATAAAATTAAAATTAAAATTTTACTAATTTATTTATATTATACCGGTCGAAAATTGTGAAACTAATTTTAAAATATATTTTTAATAATATAAAATTAAATTACAGTAAATCATTTTATATATAATTAAATTTAATTATTTATAATATGGAAATATAAATCAAAATTTATTTTACAATTTTCATTTTCGACCAATATAATATAAATTTAATATAATATATGTACACATTAATATATAGGTATTTACCAAGTTAGAAGAACTTTATAATGTTTTATTAGGTAAGCTTTTTCTTAATTGACTATTATAGGTTTAATTTAATCCAAAATTAGGAGAATTTAATTTTGGTGTTCCAGTTGTATTTAAATCCAAGTAGCCAATACTTTTACTTGATTATTTATCGTAAGTTGAATTTTATTATTATTATTCAAGCCTTATATTAGGAACAAACCTATTATTAAATTAAACATTGCTTTTATTTTCATTATTAATATATTAATAATCATTTCCTTAATTTTTATTCATATTTTATTAGTTTAATTTTAATTCCTATTATTTATTATTAAAATCACTATAGTTTAGTCTTTTATTTATACTTTTTTACGAGCTTAATTTGTTTTGTGGGGTACTCATTTAAAATTTTTTATTTTACTCTTGGTAATCAGCTATATGACTTAAAGAAAATTGGCTCAAAAAACTTTTTCTATCATTATTTTTGCAGCTTATAGGGGTATTTTACGCTGATTTTAGGTAATATCTTTATTTAATTTATTGTGATTAATTATTAGATAAAGAATATGTATTTTTTTTTTATTACAATTGTTATTATTCTTATATGTTTAATTTTTAAAAATTAATTTCATCTAAACCCTAATTATTTTATTAAATTTAATTTTAATTTTTGTGTTCTTCTTAAAAATCTAAAGAGCTAATAGAATTCTAAAAAAGTAAAAAGTTTTGTTTTTAACTCTCAATTTCATTTTCATTTTCTTCTAACTTTTTAATTAATTAAGTAAATATTTTATTAGAATTTTTATGTGATTATTCTTGTTCACTCTTATATTTTTTTAAAAATGCTCTATGTTAATTTTCATTTTGAACTATTTTCATTTTAATTTTGTCTTTTAATTATTAATATTAATTTTCGAAAATGAACTAACTTTCTTTTATTTATTCATTTATCCCTTTTTCCTCGTCGCTACTCAAATCTAATTAAAAATCAATTAATGTATTTTATTCTGCTTATTTAATACCGGTCGAATTAATCTTATTTTGGTTATAACTTCTTTATATTTCACTATCATCAAATTACTCTTTAACATTTAGTTACTTTAATAGTTATTAAAAGCCTTTAACTCTTAAATTATTTTATATCATATGTAAATTACCTAATTCTTTATCTTTTGCATTGTCTTTTTAAGTATTAAATAACCTATATTCATTTCTATTTTATTTGTTAAATTTGGTATAAATTTTAGAAAATTTTAAAGCTTTTTCAAATTTATTAATAACATTTTAATTAGAATATATGACTTCCTCTTCTTAAATAGATTTTTTGAGGTCATTTTTATCTATATGAACTTTTTAAAGTAATTTTTTTTAATCCAAATATTTTTTATTTAGTTATTCAGCTTTAAATTTCTCTAAATTTTAGTTTTCTTTGTCAATTATACAATTATTTTTTAAAGATTTTCTGTAGTTTTATTAATTTCCTTTTACTTGGTAAAGATATTTTAACAAATCTTGAAACTTATTTTCTTTTAAATATTTTCTATTAAGTTTAAATATTTCAACTAAGCTATTTGAAAATGCACTGTATTAGTGTTTGCTTTTAAAAAGTTCATCATTCTTTTCTAAATTTATACCTTCTAAACCAAAAAATTATCCATTTCCAATCTGAATTATATTCTTAATATAAAAATAATTGGAATTAAAAATATTATAATTTTATATAGATTTGTAATTAAATGGTCAATTTTTGGTAGAAACATTTTTATTAGATTAAATTTTAATCTCAATTTATACTAATATTAATTATAATATTAATATTAATTAAAATATTATATTTTTAAATAATATTAGATAGAAAGGTATTCAAAGACTATTGATTCCGATAAACTTTCCTTTATAATTTACCAAAAAGCCTACTTAGTGTCATGCAAAAATTGACCAATTAAATATAAAATTTAAAAATTTAAATATACATTTTCTCTTTTTTTCTCTTTGATTTTTCCACTTATTAATTGCTATTATACTGATTTTTTTTATAATATAACTTCTCCATTTTTAATGACATAAATATAATCTGTGTTTTAATTTTCTTTATAAACATATTATTTATACCTGTAAAATGTACGCTCAAAAGCATATGCAATTTTCAAAACGTTTTTTTCTAATAAATGAGGAAAAAGCCGTTTAGTTAGAACATAAGGATAATGTATTTCATTATAATATTTTTAAAAAATACTCTAAAAGTCAGACTAATTTAAATACCCTACAATAATTTCGGCACTTTAATCATTTGTATCTACACAAAGTAATATTGTTATTAATTTTCATAATATATATTTATTAAATTGCTAATGAATATTTAAAGTTTTAACAATATTTAATTATTAAAATATCTACCTATGCTATTCAAAAGCTTACTATCTATACATTATATAGTCGCAGATCTTTTTTATTGTGAAATCATAGCAATTTCTCCAAAGTGATTACCTGGTTTTACTACTCTAACCTTTTTAATATAATATTTATATAATGAACTTATTTTATAATTGATTTTTTTGTTTTATTATAATAAAACTTACATTTCTATACAGACATATTTGTTCTTTATAAAAATATTTATTTTTATGCTAATTTTTATAATATAAATCCAAAACATTATCATCTTTAAACTACCTATGTGGATCAAAACTTTATAAATATGCTAATTAAACTTTGGCTTTTTCAATTTTTGACTAAATTTTCAATTTTTCTTAGTAATCTATACTTTGATCCTATATGGCAACTTGTAAATCTTTAAGAAATTACCTAAATTAATAAAAATTAATAAGAATTTTAGTATTTTTTTCTTATTATTTTAGAATTTTTATAAAATTATTAAATACTTATAATTTTATACTACATATTATCAATTTTATGTTGTCGGTCTATCAATTATTATATTTCTTATTATATTTCATTTTCATCTTTTTATACATATATATGTCCTTCACCTTGCAACAAAACATAAAATTGTTTGGACACCTAAATAAATTATTTATAAAAAAAATATAAAATATGCTATTCAAATCTATTGAAAAATGTCAATAATTTTTTATTATGTTTATAAATATTCAAAATTATATATATATATTTATATATAAATACATCTCCGTGATGAAATATTATGTCCTGATGCTTGAATTTTTTTATTTTTAAACATTTTCCAGTTTTAGTAATGAGATCAGGGAGTTTTTAATTTTTAGAAAAAAGCTCAAAAAATTCTAATTTTTTTTCTAAATATTTATTAATCATTTCAGTTTACTCTTTTGATCTTTATTTGTATGGAACTTCCAAAAAACCCAATACTTCGTTTAATGGCTTGAATTTAATATTTAGTTTTAAAAATTGGCATATATATACATATAAAAATATTTTTACATCTTCTTCTCTATAAATCTCCATATTTTACATTTATTAAATTTATTTTGCTTTATTTATTTTATTCTAGTATTTTAAAAAAAATAATATTAAAATATTAATAATAATCTTTTAAATTTGCTAAAAAAGTATTGTAATTTTAATAAGTAACATCAAAATTGTTTTATAATTTTATAGAATGGATATCTATTACATTAATAGTAATTTAGATAATAATTCTTTAAAAACTTATGTATAAAAGTTGTATAAAATATGTGTGAATAGTATAAATGTAAACTTAAAAGTATTTATTATTTATTTTTTTATTTTTGTCTAAAGCATGTAAAAAGAATATAAATATCTACATTAATTTAACTCTATAGAATAAAGTCAGTTATATTTTTTTGCCATAAATAGCCATAATAGAAATAGAATATAAAATTATTAATGACAAATGTTAATAAATTTATTTTTATAAATATTTTGAGAATATATACATATATAATTGGCGATAAAATTTAAGAAATTAAACCACATAAATATAAATTTATATAATTAAAATTGAACATATCTTATAAAATAATTTCAAGAATATTTCTGTTTTTTTTAATACAATTTAAAAGTTTGTATAATTTTTTATATATTTTGCAATTATGACCTTATGTTTTTATTAATAAAAATTATAAAAAATTCGAATACTTTAATTCTGTCCACATAATTTTTATTAAAGTATACACATAGAAAAAAGAACACAAAGTAAATTTAATTATCAATATAAAAAAAAAAATAATTCATAAAAATACTATAATTCATAAAATAAAAAATTAGCAGCAAAAAAACAACCTAATTACTCCACCAATTTTCTAACAAAACATCACCCAAAAAAGCCTAAAATAAACACAAAAAAAAAAAAACATGGAACTACAAAACCCAAACCCGGAAGTAAAGCTACAATCCTACAAACTGTCCCCAAGAAGTCTCAAAAAAAGAGTCCAATAAGAATTAAATTTCGAGCAACACGACGAAATCGACAGTTTAGAAATTTTTGACCTCGTAAAATCCATAAACGACCCAGAACACCCTTTAACTTTGGAACAACTAAACATAGTAAGTCCCTAAGACATAAAAATTCAGCAAAATTATATTACATTATATTTTACACCCACAATTCCACACTGTTCTTTATCATAAACAATTGGACTGTTTTTAAAAGTCAAGTTGATTAGGTCTTTGCCCGAAAGAATGAAAATTATTGTACTTATTAAACCGGGAACACATTCGTAAGAAATCGATGTCAATAAACAAATTAATGATAAGGAAAGAATTGCAGCTGCACTTGAAAATCCTAGAGTTATTTAGGTTGTTAATAAGGGGATTAGGTTTACTGATATTAAGCCGGAAATTTTAGAAAAATTTGATATTTTCGAGTAGAATTAAGATAGTTAATCTTCTTGTTGTGGGAAAAAAACTAAATGTTGTAAAGGGAAAAAAAAAAATTGAATGATGAAAAAATAATTATATTTTACCTTATATATATATAGATATAAAAATGTATAGACTATAAATTAATCTTTTCTATATTTTATATGTATTTTATTAATTAATCTATTTTAAATATAGTTTTTAATTTTTGTAAGTCATGAATAATTTACTTATTTATTAACATAAATTATAAAATAATTTTTTAATTTTATGAAATATCATCTTTATATTTAAATTGTAACATATTATATAAATAACTCAAAATGTAAAAATTTAATATTCTCAATTTGAATTTAATTTACATATAAAATATATTAGATTATATTTATAGAATTATAAAGTGTCATTAATTTACAAAAATATATTATGATAATATATCTAGCCTATTAAAATATTCATATCAAAACATATCAAAATATTGGACATCTATTTGTATAATCTATAATAATTAAAATTTAATATTTGCAATTTTCAACTAAACAGTTATTTATATATTATTGAAAGAAAATTAAATGCTAATAAATTATATTAAGTAAAAATTACTAATATTAAATAAAAATAAAAAAAAACAAAATAAAAATAATAAAAAAAATGGAAAAATGTGATATTTTTGCGTATAAACCTAGTTTATATATTGAGTAATAATAAAAATACAGGACAAAATTTGGAGGATTAATGTCTATAATATTTTTAATAACTTTATTTGGGGCTTTTTTATATTTTGCCTAGGATTTAATTTTTAGATAAAATCCATAAACAATATCGACTTAAGAAAATGTTTAAGATCCAGAGATAAATCGTTTAGCTATAGGAAATTTTAGTATGGCTGTTGGTAAATAATATTACTAAATTTAAATAATTTTTAAGATTATCAAATTTAAAAATATTCTTATAAAATTTAAATATATATATATAAATGACCAAAATTTTTAATAATTCCACCATTTATCTTGAATAATTAAATAAATCATAAAGTTAGAAATTTTAAAAAATTATTATGATAATTACAAACAGATAAAAATTCTAATATTTTATTATATAATATAGTAATTAATATTTTTTCACATTAGGATTATAAGATGGTAGAACTTTTACTCATTTTCTAGATGAATCCATATATAAAGTCAATTTCATAAATGGTATATATAAATAATAAATAGATCCATAAACTGGTAAAAAAAATAGAATTTTTACAGCTAAGGAATATAAAGCCATACCATGTTAGAAAGAATTTTTCTAAGTCAAAGGTTCTGAAGATTATTTTAGATAATTAAATAATCTTGATTAATTATATTGTTTGGACCCATAAGAAATAAAAGATGACCCTCCTGTCGTAAATTTTTTATATCTATATTTATTCTAAATACTAAATTTTTTCATTAGTTAAAAATCGATCATTTATTTTACTGAAATTCTACGTATTATTAAACAAATTGATATTTTTTATAATATACAATTTGAATATAAGTTAATTAAAAATAAATAAATAATTATATTATAAAATTTAACAGAGTTTTATACGAATTTTCTACAAAATATTATATATTGTTTAAACTAATCAAATTATACATATATATTTTAATCATTTAATATTTAAATAGAATAACTGATTTTAAAAATAAATGATTGTCATAAGTATAAAAAAATCAAAAACAAAAAATTTCATATAATTTAAATAAAACTAAAATACATTATAAAAACTTCTTTTAATATTAATAATTATAATTTTTTTTTAAGATTTTGGGAGATTGGACCTCAGATTATTATGCAACTTTTTATATCACAATAACAGCTTGCAAAAATAGTAGTAAATGCAAGCCAGAAAATGAAATTAAACGATAACTAGATTAAGTATATTGGGCCATTTATTACACAGATACCATGGTTACACCTTAGTCTTATAATTAGCCTTTTACTTATTATCCTAGAGATTACGCTGATTATGGATCTTATTCTTGTTATAAACACTATTAAATGAATATTTAAAATGTTTATATTGACACTGATGATGGTAAAGCGATATAAATAAATACTAATAAAAAAAAATTAAAAAATTTAAAAATTTAATTTGAAAATATATATATATACGCTTATAGAAAAAAATTAATTTTGTAGTAAAATTACTAAAATTATTGTAATTAAATTTAAGGTTTCTTATTAAAGAACTATCAAGTATAAAAAAACAGATAAGTTTCAAGTGATAGTTTAAAATAGCTCGAATAAAGATCAGATGGTAGGCTTTTAAGAATAGAGTTTAGAATGGAAAAATTCACGCAAACTAGAATTTTTAGAAACTATAAAAATATACGTAAATTAGAATAATATTTTAATTAATATTAATTTTATAAAATTTCAATTAAGTATTTTATAATTTTTATTTTAAAAGTGGAAGTTGCTGCCATGGTAGGAGGAATATATAAAATAATTTTAATGGTTTTTTCTTTTATTAACTATGCATACGTAAATTAAAAAATAAATAAAAGCATGATTAATAAAATATACTATTTCTCCTTTAAATAAAATGACAGTAAATAATCTTTAAATGAGAATATTAATGTAAATGATAAATATTAAAAACAAAATATAAAAACCCAAAATTAAATCCCAGATAATAAGAACAAACGAAAATTAAGCATTTTTTTTAATAAGTCTGAATCAATTAAACAAAAAAGAATTTAAAGCACTCAAGATTTATAAAGTTTAAATGAAAAAATTTTTGATGTATTTTAAATTTTTAATATTATTTTTAAAAATAATATATTTTAGTAAATTTAAAAATTTAAAATAGAATCTAAAAAACAGTTCAGTTAAGAATTTTAATGTTTCATAAGATAAAATAAAAGAATAGATATTTAGAAATTAGGGTATAAAATATTATATATAAATATTAATAATATATTTTTAATTTTATAATATAAATAATTCATTTTTAAATAAGTTAAACTTATTGAAAAGCTTTAATGTAAAGAATAAAAAAGATAAAGGTAGAAAATGTACAAAATAGCTTAGTACAAATTTTAAGACCAATTAGATGTCATAACAATTTCTAAAAAAATGGAAGGTATAATATTTACATTTTTTTTTAATTTACTTTACTTTATATTTATTTTAATTTATTTTTAATTTTCAAAATAGAGATTGAAAAATTAAAATAAATTTTACTAAGTAAATAGTAAAGAGAAGTTTTCGAATATTTATCATCGCCAATTATTTATGAAGAAGATTTAAATAAGTTTGAATAAGAATAAAAATTAAAAAAACAGTAAAATATGTAAAAATTAACTATTGATGACGAAATATAATTAGAAAAGGAAAAACTATAACACTTATTTAAGCAAATAACTTAATTATAATAATCATCTTCTACTATAAATAAAAGACTTATAAATTTATTACTGGAATAAAAATTAGGAATTAATCCAGTAGTTGAAAATTAGGACATTTTTGAATAATTTTAATAAGAAAATATGAATTAAAATTATATTGAGTAAATTAAATGTTCTGAATTAAATTAAAGTAACTTTAATAGCAAAAAAAAATTAGCTCCTGAAAAACTATAATACACTGAATTAAATGATACTACAATAAATAATCTTAATAGTTTAGAAAAAGATAACTTAATTAAAGTTTTATCGGAGTAATAGCTATAATAATAGTAATAAGTTACTGTAAAAGATGAAAATTAATCAGTAAATTAATATTAAAGATAAAAAAATGTAAAAAAAACGTGCAGCAGTTTAAATTATGAAAATATTAATAATCAAGTTGATTCAATAAAAATTGATATTTAAAAAGAAGAATTGAAAAAAGATAAAAATTATTATGATATAAAATCAAATCCATACATAAAAACTGATAAAAAATAAAAATTTACTGGTATTTTTGAAAATGTATCTTAACCTATTTTAGAAATTAAAGTATAAGATAAAGATGACAAATAATATTTAGATATATCAAATTAAACATGTTAAAATGATTAAAATAGTTGTGGAAATTAAAATTTATAATATACAACCTTTAAGGCTTAATAACCTCATTCATCATCTATATAAAATTAATAAAAATTGAAAAATAATTTTTTGGATTAGAAATAAAGTGATTAAAATATATTTATAGGATTGTAAAATTAAAGCTCATTAAGTATTAAAAATGATTACCTTAATTAAAATTAAAATTTAAGCTAAATAAGTCAATAAATAAATAGTTAAGTTTAGCTGATGTTTAATGATTTTTCTCCTATAAATGAAAATGAGTTTTAATAAGAATAATAAAATACCAATATTATTAATAAAGTTAAAAGAAATAGAATAAGAAATAATATATTCCCTGGTTTTTCTAATTCTATAATATCAGATAATAATATAAGTAACGAAAGTTACGAAAGCTGACACTATTTATTATTATAATTAAATTAAAATTGTGATTTATTTAATAATGTTATTAAAATTTAATAGTATATTTTTTTATTTTTTTATATATATTATTTTGATTTAAACATATTTTATGTTACTATTGTTAAAAAAGTTATTAGAATTTGAATTTAGAATCAATAAATTATTGAAATTTATTAAACAAATAATACATATTTTATTTTATTAATATTAAAAATAAAAAAAACAATATGTAAAAGCCAAATTCATTAATAAATATTTCACATTAAAATGGAGGCGATGGGAAAAAATAATTCCAATCAAAAATTAAATAATTATTTAGAGGAAATGCTCAAACAAATTAAAATTAATAAACTCCTAAAAGCGGTTTAAATCGATCCTCGAAACTTTTGAATTAAAGTAAATATAATTAATATATTTTTTTAAACTTAAATTCCTTTTGTTATTATAAATGAAATATAAAAAATATAGGATGAAAAATTAAATTTATATATTTAATAAATTTATAATATTATTTAGATCAATCTTTGACAAAATCAACTAAAAATTCACCCAAAAGAATATCATCATTACATTACATAGGTGATTAAGAATCTAGAAAATCATCTGTTTATTCTTTAAATAATAATTATAAAAATTCATTTAATTTTAGCAGTAATAATAATATCAGGAAATCCTATGTAAATTTATAATAAAAATTTTAAAATAATAATAAATAATAATAAGAAAGCAAAATAAAAATAAAGAGTTTATAAGTTATAGATTCTATGAAAAAAGATAAAACTTTATAAATTGTTTAAAATAAATTGGAATTTAATTAATATAAATAATGTAAAAATTTAAAAAATTTTAGATTTTAATTAATTTATTTATATACTTTTTATAAAAGAATTAATAGAAGAGTTATAGGATTAAGAAAGTGTAGAAAATTTACGAAAAAATTATTTTTAATTAATAAGTGATATGACTGAATTAATGCTTGATTAAAGAAAATTTTTTATTGGTGATACCATATTATAAAAATATGGATTTTTGTTTCCAGAACAAGAAGAATTTTAAAATATGATGAAAAAACCTAAAAAATTATTTTATATTTTTTCTAAATACACGAATTCATTGATTATATAATTAAAAGAATTTTTGACATCTTAATTTGGTTGTTAATGTGGAAATATGTAAAAAAATAATAATGATATTAAAAATTTGGGTATGAAAACGCATAAAAGTCTTACATTAAATAATAGCTAGCTTAATTTTTAAAATTAATAAAATTATTAGTAAAAAGAAATTAAACTGTTCCTTGACAATAATGATTTCTAAGACAAAAATAGTATATAAAAATAAAATTTTGATTAAAGTAAAAATAATTAAAATAAATATGATTTAGAGGAAATGAGTTCCAACTTTTAATAACAGGAATTTTTGTTTAAAAAAGCAGAATTTGACTATTAACTCACAATAGATTTGCTATAATCTAAATACAATAAGACCAAATAAAAATTGAATTAACTTTAAAAATACCTAGCTGATAGTAAAATTTTAAAATTAATACTAAAATATATGTATTTAATTAAAGTATATAAAAATTTAAAATTTGTAAATAAATGTATATTAATCAATTTTTTTACAATTAAAGGCATAGATAAAATTTAAGTGGAAAATTATGAATTTTAAGGCATTATAAATAAAAAAGATGAAATAATTAAATAAGCAATAACGAAATCAGATGCAAATGATAATTATATATTGGATTTAGAGAATAAACAGTTAGGAATTATTGTTTTATAAAAGAAACTTGAAGGTATCGAATAAAACCATAATTTGAAAAAATTACAGTATATGAATTTATAATCTCTAGAGTATAATTAAATTAATGAAATGATGCAAAATTTATAAAAAAAAATATAATATACAGTTCAAAAATCTAATTTAGGTATTTTTTTTAATTTTTTAATCATAGAAATAATTATCTTTATATTTAAATTTAAATTTAAAAAAATATTTTTAGGCGATAATTACATTAATGCTAATTTAAAAGAACTAGAGATGTAATGTTAATCATATTTTTCAAATTTTAAACACATTTTGGAAAATTTTAAAAAGTAATTTCAGGAACATAAATATTTTTGCTATTTAAAAAGTTATTTAAATATAAAGGAAATAGATAGTCAAGAAAATTATTATACAAATGCATTAAAAAAGTAAAATGAATAGAAAAACTAAAAAAAAACTAGCAATTTAACAATATAATAAAATAAAGCTTTATCGATACTTGTTAAAAATAAAATGAATATCTGATTTAGTTTATTATTATATAATAAAATAGACTATTTTAAAAACAAGTTTTATCCACTAATTTTAGCTTTTTTTTAAATTTTATTTGATAATATTTTACTTACTTTATTGCTTATAAATTTTATTCATATAACTAAATTGATAATATTATTAATTAATATATAGATTGCCTAAATTATATTAAAAGATTTATATATAGTTTTAACATATAATATTTAAATTAATTTTTTATTAGATAAAATAAAATTAATTGTTATTAAAAATTTTATAAATGATGTAATAATATATTTAATTTATCATTTAATAATACAATTAACTTAATACGAAATAATTTAACTTAGATTAGAAAAATTCCAAAAAGAAATAGTAATAATAATATTAGAAACTAAAATATTCTACTAAAAAAAGTTTAGATAAAATTAGGCTTTTGGAATTTTATATTTTATAACATTTTTTATAATAAACTTGGGTATTTTTATATTTTCATAAAAGTTATAAAAATATCAGAAATATCTTATTCAATTTTTTATGTTTAAAATATTTAAATATTCCAAAATTGATTGCATCTAAAACATTATTAAGATAATAAACAGATAATTTTACCTTTTTAATTTGAAAATAATTTTAAATTTTTTTTATTCATGATTGCGATTAGTGCATAATAATACTAATTAATTAATTTATCAAATTGTTTTTAATAGAACTATTTTTATTTCAAAATAAGTTTTGAAGAAATTAATTTACTAAATATAAAATAAACAAAATTAAAATAAAATAAAAAACAAATAAAAGATTTCAATAAATTTTTTATTATAGTATATACAAATCCCCAAAAAGTTTTAAAAAACCACTAAAAACTCAAAAAGTTACCATTTATTTTCTTAAAAACCAATTCAAATGAACCCAAGCATAAAAAACTATTACGACGATAAAACCGTACTCCTTACAGGAACGACCGGATTTGTCGGCAAAGTAATTTTAGAAAAAACACTAAGAAGTTTAAATAATGTAAAACAAGTGATTTTATTTATGAGGCCCAAAAAAGGAATTTCCGCCTACGACAGATTTTTACAAACCACTTTAATTTCGCCCTTATTCGACCCGCTTAAAGAATAATTAGGACAAAATTTCGAAGAATTTATTGCTCAAAAAATTAAAGTAATAGAAGGAGATTTGTTAGCGGATAATTTGGGCATGAAGTCCGAAGATAGACAGTATATAATAGAAAACTGTAATATTATAGTAAATTGTGCAGCCAGTATAGATTTTAACGCGCTTTTAATAGACTCGATAAACACAAATATTAAAGGAAGTTTAAGAATGTTTAATTTGGCCAAAGAGTGTAAATAACTAGACAATTTTGTGCATGTTTCTACCGCCTATGTAAATTCAGACAAAACTGGCTTTATCGAAGAAAGAATTTACGATGTGCAGTACGACCCCCACGAATTATTAAGTCAAATTTCTAAAATTCCCGCCTCTAAATTGGAGGCGTAAACGCCCGCAATTATCGGCAAATTTCCTAACACTTATACTTTTACGAAATCTTTGGTAGAAAGAATTTTAAAAAAAGAAAAACCCGAAAATTTTTCTCTAACTATTGTTAGACCCTCAATTGTCGGCTCTACTTGCAAAGAGCCTTTTAAAGGGTGGGTCGAAAATTTAGCCGCCTCAACTGCCGTTTTCGCTTTTGCCGGTAAATTTTTAAATATTTTAAGTTAATTTTAAAATAATAAATAAATGGAAATTTTATAAATAAATACGTATATAGAAAAAACAACTGTATAAAAAAATTAAAAGTGAAAATTATTAATTAATTATAAAATATACCATTTATTTTGCTGGTAAATTTTTAACTATTTTAACTTAATTTTAAATTAAATATTAAAAGCAAATTTCATAAATAAATATATATATATAGAAAAATACAGTTAAATTAAAAATTTAAAATGAAAATTATTAATTAATTAGTTTTAATTTATATAATTTATCAAAAGCAAGTAATACAAACTAATCCAACTAAGTATTAGTTAAAAATTATTTAGCTTTTTATTCATTTTAATAAATATGATAATTAAAAGGATATTTAGAAATTAAATAGCTATAAAATTAGTATTTTTTGGAAAATCATTTTTTAAATATTAATATTAATTTTTCTAGGACTTGGTATAGTTAAATCTATTACATCTTAAGAAGATATGATAGGAGATATTGTGCCCGTGGATTATGTGGCAAACTACGTTTTAGCTGGGGCAGCTTTGTTTGCAAATAGAAATGAAATTAATATTTGTCATGCTTGTACTAGTGCTTGTAAAGAAATATAAATAAAAAATTAAAAATAAATAAGAAATATAAAAAATAAATATGAATAAGAAATATAACTTAAAAATTAAATAAGACTAGAATTTTAGTCAAAAAATTTTTCTATTTTTTCATAAAAAAGAGAAATCTTAAAAAAACCCAACTAAAAAAAACTAAAGTTAGAATTTATTTTTTCTAAATTTTTTTTCTATTTTTTTATTAAAAAATAATAAATTAGAAAACCCTATGATC